>CAJVQA010004266.1:0-17911 GCA_910591915.1 Cetraspora pellucida | reverse complement strand
TTAAAGTAATAACAAGAAGGGCTATCCTTAGGTTTCTGTTCCTAAAGAATTTCAAGATGTGTTTACAATATTAAAGGAAAGAGGGGTGTCTGTTGCTTAATTGCACTTAGAGAATTTAGCAGGGTTTATATATCTGTGAGCTAAGCAGCTAAGTGGCCAAGTGACTAAGTGATTAAGCGACTAAGCATTTAAGCAACTAAGCGACTAAGTAATTACTAAGCGACTAGAAGGTTCTAGCAACTAATGACTAATGATTACTAAGCAACTAATTACTAAATGACTAAGCGACTAAGCGACTAAGCATCTAAGCGACTAAGCAACTAAGCAATTACTAATCAACCAGAATGTTTCAGCAACTTCTACTAATAATAATAATATAATAATAAAATAACTAATACTAAATAATAATAATAATATAGTAATAATAATAATAACTAATAAAATAATAATAAATCATTCTATAACTATAGGATTTGAACACCCAACCTACCACTTGGAGAGTTGATAACCTGTCCACTTCACTAGGTCACCACACCCCTAAATTTTATTATTTTTAAGACTTAACTACTAATTAAAATAATATAAATTTCTTATGTTCAAAAAGTTTCACTTAACAGCACTTGTATATAAAAAAAAAATTAGTATTTTTTTATCAAAGTTTATTTTAAATATAAATAATTATATGTATTAAGAGATTGGTATAATAAATAGGTATTTGAACAATAAATTTATATTAATATATACTAGTAAGCATGAATTTAAATTTTAGCTATACTGAATTTGAATTCAAAAATTTTATATTATCTATTAAATTTTCTGAGTTTAAGTACTGTATAATAAAAATTTAAATATGCAAAATTTTATTTTAAAGTTTATTAGTTGCTAACAGTTGTTAACTAGCTGACTCATCTTGCATGCTGTATAACCAAATTTTGAATATGTGTCAAAACAAATAATAGTTTCAACAAATCCACATATATGTTACTATTATGTTATTTATATTAACAAATCTTCTATTATTTTACTATTATTTTGCTATTATGATGCTGTTATGCTGCTATTATTTAGTAAATATAGAGTAGAATAATGACAGATTTTTTTTATTATTTATTTATTATTTACTCTTTATTTATTTGTTTAACCTATGCTATAGGTAAAACTCTTAATTAAATAATAACTAAAATTATACATATTGCTAGTTGTATTTTCATTAATATATAAGTAAGATTGCTACTTTAAACTAATAAAAAAAAACATATATATACAGTATATCAATTAAACTATTAAATTTACTAAAAAATATATATATATAAAAATCTATTAGATTATTTAAATTGATAATTTTTTTTGCTTTTGCTAAAACTGGTAGTTATTTTTTTTTTTTTTTTTAACTTTAAGCAGTTATACTAATACTTTATTAAGATTCTTGAAACTATATATTTATACAATTACATAGAATTTCCTAATATCTAAGTTTAGCATTACTTGGCCACCCTAGCAATACTTAAGTGCAACCTGCCACACTATCTTAGTTAGAGATAAACTGCTCATCTAACTACTTAAAGTTGTACCAGAAGAATTTTTTTCTTTCTGTAATAAGCATATTTATTGTCTTCAAAGCTTCTTTCTTTATTTGGTCTAATTTTCCTACTTTTTTTTTTTTTTTTCTTTTTTTGCTTGTTTATTTTTCTTTACTCTCTTCTTTGTTTTTTCTCTTGCACAGGCACCTTTTTTTATTTTGTTTGTTATATTGATCTTTTTCTCCTAGGCTTGTATTTTTTACATCATACTTTTCATACTTGGTCATAAAAGGTGTTTTATACTGTTCTTGTTACTATATCTATACACTTCTGTGTTGCCTGCTTGCTTAAGAGTTGCTCAAGTCTTTTCTCTACTTTTAGCATTGTGAGTTCTTTTATTAGCACTTTTCTGTTTGTGATTTCTTCAGCTTCTGTTTCTTCAAATAATGCCTTATATAGAACTTGTGATAAGATTCTGTTTTTTTTTTCTTCCTTGAGTCCATTTCATGCTGTTGCTGTTGCAACTTTTTGAATCCACTTCCACAGGCTCTTTTGTCTGCTACAACTCACTAAATGTGCCTAAGTTTTTTTTTCTTCAGTTTGGCATACTTGGCACTTTGCTGTTGTATATACTTCTGGCCTTTTTTTATTTAGCTCCTCAAGTGTTGGTAGGCTATTCATTATGCATTTAATTACTATAGCTCTTCTTGTGCTAAGTTTTTTTGACATACAATAAACTCCTTTTGTTCTGTTCATTTCTTTTCAAAAGCTTGACCAATTATGTAGTGCATTTTCTGTATCTGGTTCTAATGTTTGTATTGGGTTCATTTCTCTTCAACTGGCTTCTATTTTAGCATTTGCTATTATTTTACACAGAAGTCTTGCTGGTATGTTAATTTTCTTGTTTTCCTATTCTAAATAGTACTCTATCTTGTCACATTTGACTTTATTTGCATATATTTTATTTTGACAATTTGCTTCTTTCTTTGCAAGAGAGTTTGTTTTGTTATTTCACTTGTTTTTACTATAGCTTTTAACTTTAGTTAATTCTATTTTAATGTTTTTGCTCTTGATTAAACCTATAATGCTTAGTATCTACATTGCATTTTTCTTCTTCAGAGCTCTTTCTTCTTCTATATTCTAAAGTGCTCTACTAATGTTTCTTAATGCTGCAATGCTATCTGTAAACACTTCTACACTTTTCTTTTCTGGTACTATTAAAATTGCTGTCCATATTGCTGCTAATTCTGCTATTGTTGCTAAAAGCCAACCTTCAAGTTCCAATGCAGTTTTTTCCTTTGGCTAATCTTCTTCTTCTTCTATTTGCACCCAACTGATGCCTATTTTTTCTGTGCTGTTTTCACCTTTCTTTTTGTATAGTGCTCTATCAGTATAAAAGCTATATTTTTTCTTATCTTTCTATTTGTTTCATGTTAATATCTTTACTAACTGATTTGTAATCATGCTGTTTAATTTCTGTTTTCTAATCAATTCTATTTCTAATTCTTCTGTTTGTCTCATTCCTAACAACTTTATCTTGTCTTCTTTCCATTCTTCTATTGCTTTATATTCTTGTATCCATTCTAATGTTGCATTTATCCTATTATTAGCTTTCTTTATTAGTAACTCTGGTATTACTCTCATATTGTGGTTTTATCTTATCTATCTTTTATACTTGTTTGTCATTTTTTCTAAACCATTTTCGCAACTTTTGTATATATTTAATTCTGTTACTGTTCTTCTTTTTTCTGTATACATTAACCAGTATTCTGTTAACATCTTTTTTTTTTCTTCTTAATAACTTTGCCTAATTGCTAGTTGTGTTTTGGTCTATAAGTAATCTATTTTTTTTTTCTTCAGTTTTTAGACATCTTTGTCTACTTAATCTTTAATGCTTGTGTATTGTATCCTTTTACTTTGTAATTATCTTGTATTTCTCTACTCACTTGCATTCTTAGCATCTTTTCTTCTATCTCTCTAAACTATTTAGCTTTTTTTTCTTTGCATGACAGGCCTTAAAGACTCTTGAGCTGCCTCTATGTGATTAGGTTGTTAACTTTAACATCTATGGTTGGTTTAGATATAATAACTCTCATTTGTTTATTGTACTACTGCTTGCTATCCATGTTCTTGTTTCTAACATGTTTTTTATCTGTTTACCATAACTATAAACTTTCTATAAAGGTTTTTCTGCTTTAATACTTATTTCTATTTCTTTTGCTTTAACTATTGTTCGATAAGCTAAGTTGTTTTTCCAAAACTTCTTGGTTTCTATTTTCTTTTTATTGTCTCAAATGTTTTCTGTTAGGTCTGCTTTTTGACATCCTTGAGCTATTCTGAGCCTTGTTAATTCACCCACATTGTCTCATCTGTTAAGTCTTAAAAAGAGGCTACTTATTTGTTTTGTCATTATTTCTTAACTTAGTATTTTGCAATTTCTTAGGTTTTTGTACTCAATTGTGCAATTGTTTGCTGTTCTCATCATATTGCATTTATGCTTAACTAAGCATATTAGTGGTTAGTGAATTTTGTTAATCATTCTCTTTGGCATTTTTGTTAGCTGTAAGAGATATCCTAGCTTAGGAATTATTACTATATTGTTTATATATGCAATTTGGCTTATCATCATTTTTTTGTATCTCAGATCTTTAACTGTTTGACTAACTATTTCTTTTGCTTTCTTACAGATCAGTGCTTTCTTCATTTTGCTGTTTAGCCAGATTCCCAATGACCTTACAATTTTGCTTTTGGGTTCTTCTCTTATTTTACTATATCTAAATGTAATTTCTCTTTCTTCTTCTTTCTTTCTTGTGTTCATTACTATAAGCTTTGATTTATTTGCTTCAAAAAACTCTTCTGCAATGTTTAGAATTCTTAGCATTTGTTCTTTGATGTTCATAATCCATATTGTGTCATCTGCATATGCAATTGCTGCTTGTCTATAACTTGTAACATTATCATTGCATATTCTTTTTGTTACTTCTTGTTTTACTATATAGGCTAGTGTTTTATCTTCTTGTATCCTTTCTAACAATGGATCATAAAAAAAATGCCAAATTAGTGATGAGATTACTTCTTCTTGGTCTATTCCATCTCCTGCAATTATTTTATTTGTTAAAGCATAAGCTATAATAACTTTGAGTTGTTATTTGCAAAAAAGATTGTTTATATATTCTCTTGTTTTTTGTGAAATTTTGTCTCTTTTTAGAGCCTATTCTAGGCTTTTTAGTAAAACTGAATCAAATGCCTTTTTTATATCTTGCAAAAGTATCCATATTTCTTTGTTTTTTTCTTGTGTCTCCTCCATTATCATGTTTAGTATATGTATTGGTTGCTCTGTTGAATTATCTAGCAAACCTGCATAATTTGGCTCTTTGAGTATATTTCTTTCTGTAAACACTTTGGCTAATCTTCTTGTTACTACTTTTGTAACAACTTTCTTAAAGATTTTGATCAATGCTATTGGCCTGATATTGTTTAGGCAGTAACTCCAGTCTATGTCTTTTGGAATTGGATATTTTTGCATTATTTTTCATTTTCTTGATATATCTCTTTTCTTCAGAATTAAATTTGCAAAAGTTCTAAAAGTTCTTTGTGATTTCTTCTCTGTATGCTTTATTAATGTATAGCTTATGCCTAATATATCTGGAGCTGTATTCACTTTGAGCTTTTTAAGTATTTTTTTTCATTCTTTTTTTTTTATTTTTTCTTCCAATTCCTTATATCAGATTTCTTTTATTTAATCTTTTGGTTTATATACTCTTTTTCATTCTTCTGTCATTTCTTCTTTGTTTTCTAAATTGGTCTTTGAAATGAGCTATCAAACTATTTAGAACTGTGTTTGGTTCTAATATTAGGTTGACTTCTTTTTTGTCTTGTATTATAAATCTGTCTAGGACAATCTTTTTGTATAGTTTATTTAGTAAGCTAGCAATTATTCAACCTTAATTTGTTTTAATCATTTCACATCTTCTGTTTATGTTTTTTTCTATCTGTTTTCTTTGTGCTCATTTTTATTTTTCTTTTCTTCTCTCTTTGATTATTCTTTGTCAGCCTTTTAAATTATCTATCTAGGCTTCTAACCACTGCCTGTGTAGTTTTGGCAACATTGCTTCTAGCTTTTTCCTTATACTTTAAAGTTTGTTGTTTATTTTAACTCTTTCCTTCATTTTCACTTCTTAATTTTTTTTATTTTTTGTTTCCTTGATTATTTGCTGGAGTTTGATAATATGTTTATATTTCTTTGTTTTTTTCTGATTTAGTCTTCTATTTAGCTTAGTGTTAAATATCTTTTTCTTTGAAATTTGCTTGTTTGCTGCTTTGATAATGGCTTTTTCTATTGCATCTCATATTTGGTTCAGCAATTTTATATTATATTCTGTTTTTATGTTATTATCTTCTAGTCATTTTAATACTTTTTTTTATTCTAACTGATTTTGTAATTCTTTTGTATAATTTTTCCAGTCTTTTTGTTTTGCTTCTTTATATAGGTATATTGTTCTTGTTTGGTCTTTCTGTTTAATTTCTGCTTTACTATTGTTTGTGATTATATGTTTCACCTATATTTCTGTTGTTATTATTTTATAACCACTGTCTATCAAATCTTTTGCTTCTTTGATATTAGCTTCTTGTAAACCTGATGCCAGTGTTTCTGATAGCCAGATATAATCTATTCTTGTTGCTGTTTCTTGACTTGACTATATGTATGCTTCTTTTGTCAGATATAGATTCCTATATGAATTTGCAAAGTTTTGTCTTTTGAGCCAGCTAAATATTGGCAGTTTTTTGTAGTTTAATGTTTGTGAATGTAGCCTGTCTAGTATATTATTTACTGTATGATTAAAATCACCAAGTATAACTACTTCTGTATATTTTTTCCTATTTGTTACTACCTCTATGATTCTTTGTTAAATTTTTTTAGTGATTAATTTGTCATTTGGTAGGATGTATATTTTTAGTACTACTAGTTCTAGTTGTTTAAAATATAATTTCATTTCCAATATGTATTCACTAACTCTTTTAACTGCTTCTAAGTGCTTTTTCTACTTTTTATCTATTAGTATTCCTATGTTTAAACCTTTTTTCTTGTTTATTGTTGCACTAGTTCAGTATCCCTTGTACTGTGTGTTGTAACTATGCAGTAAAAATTTTTTCTCTTTTTCTGCAATGTTTGTTTTCATTATTCCTACTATTGCACATTCTTCTTTTTCTGCCTATTCTAGAAGGTTACCTATTTTCTATCTTCTTGTTTTAAGTCTGTTGATGTTGTAACATGCTATTTTTAATTCTTTCTTCTCCTGCTTTTATTTTTCTTTCAGACATTTATGTCTTGTTTCTCTGTTTTCTACTTTTCCTTTTTCTTTTTTCTTTGGTTTTTCATTATGGCCAGGTGATAACTCTATGTTTTTTTTTTAAATATTCTTTTTTTACTATGCAAAAACTCTCCAATCTCCTGGTCTATATTTATTAATTTAACTGTAGTGCTGTTAGAAACAGTTGGCACTATTTTTTCCTGTTTTTTATTTTATCTTATTTTGTTATGCCTCAATTCTCTCTAGTCTCTCAAGAATTTTTTCTAGAAGGTTTTGGTTCTGTGCTTGTAGATTTTCTTTCTCTATATTACTATTTCTATCATCCAACCATTCTACTATGTCTTGTATTTGAGAATCATTTCCTATTTATATGCATCTCTTGTTTGAGTTTTGACTGTTTTTATTTTCACTTTTTCTTTTTCTTTTATCTGTATTTCTATTCTCTAGATCTTCTCTTCTTATTTCTGTAAACCTTCTGCTTGGATTTTGGATCATTCTGTTCCAGTTTCTTCCTCTTCTTTTCTGAGAAACTTCTTTTCTTTTAACTTCTTTTTTTCTTTCATTTTACTAGAATATATGAAAGTTATTATACATAATTAGTCTTGATTGTACTGTTTCTTTTTCTTTCTCTTTTGCAAATAAAATTATTGCAGTTCTTCTTTGGTTTCCATTTCTATTTGGTAGAATGTATACTAATTTTGCACTTTTATTCTTTAAACACTATAATAGTAAAACTTTTGGAGCACTACTTGGCAGCTCTGTCAATTTTACTATATATTGTCTTTGCTTTTGTCTTGCTTCATGATCTTCTTTCCCTTCTGTTACTCTTATCAGTTTATGGTTATCAACTGATATAGACCAAGAGGTACTTCTTTCTTCTGATTTTTCTATTTGTATTATTGCAAGAGCCTTATATTTGGACTTTTTAATTTCTATTATTTGCATACTTTTAAATCTTCTACATATGTATTTGAGCTCCTTCTTATTTATATCTGCTAACAGGTCCCAGATTGTTATATGTTTTGTATCTTTTACTTCTTTTTTTTCAGTACTTGTATGTTCTTCTTTTTCTCAAATTTCTTCTTCTTTGTGGCTTTTTTTTTTATATTCTAGTATGCTACATTTTCTATTTTGATATTCATTGTTATATTTCTTTTGTTCTGTTCTTCTTCTTTCTTTGTTCTCTTCTAATATTATTCTGTACCAATTGCTTTCTTTTTTGCTTATTCTTTATATTGCCTTATTTTTATCATACTTGCAATCAAAGTTTACCTCAATTCACAGATTTCCTTGTTTAAAGATTTTTTTAATGTTTTTAATATGTTCATTGTCTTTTAGTAAGCATTTGATGAACTTTACATGTTCTTCTTCTGTTTCTTTAGGCACATTGTGTACTGATATATTAGTGAGTAGACTGCTGTCTTTGTTACAACTTCTTTTACTTGGTGCTTATATGCTTTCTTCTAATGAAATTTCTGCTATATCTATTTCTCTTTCTACTGTCTGCTTTCTTTTTTTTTATCTTTTTTTCTTTTCTGATGTTGAACCTTGTTTTGATTCTTTACTATTTATTTCTATATCCTTTTGTTCTACTTCTTTTGTTTGCTTTTCCCTTAATTCTTTTCCTTGCATTAGTAGTTCTTCTTTTGATCAGTTTGTATTTTTATTACTTATCTTTATTTTTTCTTTTTCCTTTGTGATAGAGTCTTCTTCCTGTGATTTTCTTTTGCTTGTATTATCTTCTTCTATTATTCTTTCAATTTTTCTTTCTGTTTCTCATTTGTCTTTTTGTTTTACTTCTTTCATAACTATTTCTTGTTACACTATTTCTTTATTTTCTTGTTCTTGAATTCTTTCACATTCAATTAGCATTATATTCTTGTCTGCTTTTGTAAAGTTAAGCTTCTTTTCTGGTTGTTCTTTTTTTGCTCTTTCAATCAATTTTCTAGTTTTTCTTAGTAATGCAACTTCTGCTAGACTTTGCTCTATAAGCATGGCTACAATTTTATCTTCTCTGTCTGATGTTATATATGTGTTACTTGACTGGTTGAAGAATATTTTATTATGTATTTTATTCATTACCCAGTACACTCTTTTCATAAATATTGTTGAGAGACTTTCTTTATGCTTCATTAATTCTATGTTCTATTTATATCTATAGCCTTCGATTGGTTGTTAAGTTTTCTTTGTTAGTTTGCTTATCTATATATCAAATTTTATGTGTATTAATATATAATTTGTAATGTCTATTCTAATTTAATAACCTGCATGTGTCTGTTGTTGTTTTGCTATTATGCATCTTTTGTATAATGTAAACAGATCTACATTACAAGGTCTAATGGCAATCCCCACTACTGTTATTTTTCAATAAGTTTTCTGCTATTTCTTTAGTAACTCTGCTATTATTTTGCAGATAAACTTTTTTTCTGCTAGTCTAATGCTTTTCTTGTTGCTGCTTCTTTTTGTTTAAAGCTATTTGGAATGTTTTCTATTGATAATTTTGCTAAAATCTTCTTTTTTTCTTTAGCTGTTTTTGTGTTTGAATAATCAGCAAGAAGAGTTTTTTAACTGTTAGTTATTAGCAATTACTGTCTTTATTGTAATTTAATTATAGTTATATAACTTGTATAATTTAAATATACAACTAATTATATATACAGTTTTTGACTATCTATTTAAGTAGTCTGTTTGCAGATTTTATACTAGTTATTATATCTGTAATCTGCTATAAGATTATCTAATTAAATACTCTGATTTTTATACTATATCTAGCAAATAACATACAAGTTCCTGTATATCTAAGTGCTATTTAACCTAACTTTAGTCTTCCTGTCTATATATTTATTAAGACATATATTTTAGAGTATTTTATCTGATTGTAAAGAGTTTTTTTGCTAACTAACTATTCATATTTAGTCTTTGTTAACAGAACTTAATTTTGCAAAATTTACTCAGATTATAATACATATTTCATAGCATATTACTAATACTTATAGTATATTTCTACTTATATCATTAGACTCTTAATTTAGATAGTATAGAAAGATTATAACCTGTTTTTAATATATTAAAATTATGATATTTGATATTCATTTGCTCTAATTTAAGACTTATAATAACTTAATTAATATTATCTCTTATTTAAGATTCTTGTCTACTTAATTCTTTTATATTAGTATTGTTTTCTAAATCTAGTCTTTACAATAATACTGTTAAGATCTGTATTATCTCTTTACTTAGATCTTCTTAAGTGAGCTTTAGCTTTTTAGTTCTACAAATTTACATAATTATAATAACTTATCTTAGGTTTGCATTATCTATTATCAGTTTACATTCTTTTGTATAATCAGTTACATAGATGCTTCATAATTTGTTAATTATGCTAATGTGATCATAGTTAAAAATATTTTATTCTAATTGATTGACAAAATACTATTATTATAATACTATTTATATATTATATAAATAATTATTTAAATTTTTATTATCAATAGGTTTTAAACTTATAACTTATTATTTGAAAGATTGACAAATTATTTACTTTATTATATCTCTAAATTGATAATTTTAAATATTTTATTAGTTTTAAATAAAAAAAGATTAAATAAAATAATATATCACAAAAATGGATATTAAAATTCTAGTAAACTTTATAAGAATAAAAAATAATATAATATAACAATTTAATAATATATACTTATAATTACAAGTATTAATCTGACTATAACATTAGAGTTATATAGATATATCAAAGAATTTAAATAAAACATTTACAAGAGAGATCAGGTATAACAGATAATAAGTAACTTTAAGATAGAACCCTTAAATAGACAATTATTAAAGTTATACATGTGATTAACTGTACTTTCATAAACTATATATGTACTTAAGATATTACTAATTAATAAAAATTATCAGTTTGACTAAATAATTAATTGTTTATTTTTTTTTAAAAAAAAAAAATTTAACAATAATATAATATAGAAAACTAAATTAATTATATACAGTATATGTATATAAAACATAAAAAGTTCTAATAAGTTTTTTGTTAAAAATAAAATAATCTTAAGAATAATAATATATATCAAGTACTTTGAATAAGTATAATCTTAAAGATATTACTATATATGAATTATAAGGTTTAAATAAGCAAGATCTACCTCACCATTAATATTTAAAAAAAAAAAAAAAAAAAAAAAAAAAATAAGCAAGATCTATAATCGACATCTAGTATAAAACATGTATAATAATGTATAAGCAGACTACTTATATTAGGCACCAAAAATGCACATGTAACCAGTTGTAACCTCCACTCTCCAAAGGCAGAACTTCAACTTAAAATAATAATAATAATAAAATAAAAACTACTTGGTTTTATGCTTATTTCGTACTGAGGTATGAACTAGTTCAGGACCAGACTTTTTTAAGAACTGGACCGGGACCGAACGGACCGGACTTTTAACGTCTCTCAAAAATACATAATATTGTTATTGTACTACATGGTAGGAACACTTGATCTCGAACTTTTTAAATAAAAAACTAACGCTAAAGCGTCCAAAAAACCATTTAAGGGGGCATTGATTATAAAAATTTCGATATTGCTATTTTAGATTAAAAATATTCTATTGTGTAAAATAATATAAAAGATTCAGAGATATCTGATATATGGTATATAACTTATCATTATAAATCACTAAATCACTCATCGTTACGTATGTATACGTTAACGAAAAATGATATTCTGGAGTCGGGGTTAAATTGTCTAAGCGGTACGTAACAGTATTTATATTTGACTATGTATGTACTTGCTACTTACTCTTTTAGACCATAAACGCTCTAAGCAACTGCTGCGGATAAATCGAAGTTATTTCTTTTCTTACATTTATATACTGTTCTTTAAAAAAAAATATTCTGTTGCGACGTGAGCTCGTCTATAGCTAATACCTGTTCTGAGGAGCAAAAAATCGCGTTTATTGAAAAATCAACTCGTTTTTAAAGATGCAACTCTTTGATTTTAGCGAGCCCTTAATTGTTTACACTTTGTTGGGGGGTTTCATTGTTTTTTACGGCTTGGTATCATTAGTTATAAAAGAGCGTCTATATATAAGCGAATCCTGTATGCATGTTAATATATTCCTTTTTGCTCATTTGTAACTAAATTTATTTAAATTTCTTTTTTTTATAACACGAGTGATATATTCTTTGTTTATGATTTGAAGTGATTGCAACAATAATGGGCTTAATACTAGGACCGGCTTGTTTGCGTTTGATTGATCCTACGGTACAAATATCAGCGATAATGTCTGATCCCTTTAAATGCTTATTAATATTTATATGTTTTAACTAACGAAAAAAAAGGCATGGGGGTACAAAAACGCGACAACGGAGGAATTAACACGCATCGTACTTGCAATTCAGGTGATTCTAGCTCAAATTTAATATTTTTAAAACTTTAATCATGCTAATCTTTCTTTATCTAAATGTAGATCATGACAGCTGCCATAAATTTACCAAGGTATGATGTTGATTCTATTTATCTATAATTAATCGAATTTAACAGTTACATAATCTATGTAGAGCATACATTACACGTCAATTTCGTTCTATGTTCATTATGCTTCTGCCAGTCATGTCCTGGATGTGGATTTCTAGTGCAGTGATAATATATTTTTTCATACCAAATGTTACATTCGTAAGTTCCTGAAAAAGCTTATTGAAGTTTTTGTAGATAATATTTTATAACTTGATCTCATTTTTATAGGTTGAAACTTTGTTAATTGCCTCATGCATTACCCCAACTGATCCGGTAAGGATCTCCGTAAGAAAAAGATTTTCATCAAGGAAATTCAACGAAATATACTAACTTACAACTAGTACAGATCCTTGCAAACTCTGTTGTTCAAGGCTCTTTTGCCGAAAAATATATTCCATCCAATGTAAGACACCTTTTATCTGCTGAAAGTGGAGTAAATGATGGTAAGAATTGACGAATATTACTGTGATTTTTCTGCTTATTGTAACTTGATTTTCTATATAGGGATGGGTTTTCCTTTTCTCTTTTTTGCTCTTTTTTTACTTGAATCACCGAGAATTACAGTTACTACTATTTGTCAATGGTTCTCTTTCGTCTGGGGTTACCACATCTTGCTTTCGATTGCTATCGGTATCGTGATAGGATGGGCAGCAAGGAAGTTATTGGGACTAGCTGAGAGTCGGTAACTATATTCATTCTACTATTAATAAATTTTATCACTTAGAGCATTTGTATATAGATATTAATTATTTTTTATTAAGAGATTGGATTGATAAGGAGTCTTTTTTAGTATTCGCATTTGCTCTAGCGGTAATTTCATTATTTTGATTCTTTTTTTTTTTTCTTTGTTCTTAATAATAACTTTCAGATTTTAATATTTAGATTTTTGTCGTTGGTGGTGTAAGCATCATCGGATCAGACGCATTGTTAGCATGCTTTATGGCGGGGACATCGTTCTCTTGGGAGTACGTAGTCTGGTTTAATTACCTAATTTATTGTCTTTTTATAAAATCTGAACTTACAAGCGATAATATTTGAACCATCCACAGCGATTGGTTTCGTGAGGAAACACAGGATGCTCATTTGCAAGATGTCATTGATCTACTACTTAATTTAACCATATTTATATATATCGGAACGATACTTCCATGGTCGTCTTTTAATTCGGATAATATGTCGCTCAAAAGTCTTATTATCATAAGCGTTCTGGTTCTGATTTTTAGGCGTTTACCGATCGTAATTTTGTTTAAAGGATTCATTCCAGCTTTTCATACTTTCAAAGAAGCTGCATTTGCAGGTTATTTTGGACCGATAGGAATTGGCGCTATATTTTTAGCTATGACTGTTGAAAAGGAAATTGGTAGAAGACTAAATGATGAATTAAAAGATATTGACAAAGGATCCATGTTGCATATTAAAGAAATAACATTTCCAATCGTCGCATTCATTGTCCTCAGCTCGGTGATCGTACATGGAATAACAGTTCCAATACTTAATATTGGTTCAAGAATCGACATCGAACGATTTCCAAGTATAGCTAGTATCAGTAGTCAGGTAGCAAGATTGCCAGTAATAGATTTTGTCGAAAGTTTAACTTTAGAAAGAGACAACAAAGGTCGTGTAAGGAAGAAGGAAAAGATGAAGGCTGAATTTATACCTAAAAACAAAGAATTTTATCAGGATGTTCACAAGGCAGATACGGAAGAGGAGCAAAATGAAGGAAATGGAATCTATACACATAATCATATAGAAACAGATTTGTTGATTGAAAATGATCAAGATAATGTTAATTCTGTCGATTGCCATTGGCTACACTCTAGTGAGTGTTCAAGCCATGCATAATATTAAAAAATTAACAAGCGTCTAAATTTTGTAATGAGATATAGTAAGCTAGATAATAAAGAGGCAGATATGGCAAATATTCTGCATTTTAGATTTGAGCTGTAAAAACGAATTTGAAGCTCTTCAATTATTATTTCTTTCGGTTGAGTGTCATTATTATAATTTTTCGTGTGGACGAAGTAATTTTCAAATTATTTCTTAAGCAATTTATTCTTTTTGATTTACGATCCAATTTTTTTATTCATAAAAAAAAAGGCTCATTTTTATTAGGGTTAGAAAGGTTATATGAAGGTAGTACAGTCGACCCTCGTTAACATCAGCCTAAGCCACAAATTAAATTTTTATATATCAAAATTCCCTCATATATATCAACTTTATTATAATCTCTCGTTAATACACTATCAACATAATTTAAACCAATCCAAATGGGCTAATATAAACGAGGGTAGACTGTATCAAATATGTGGTCTTTTTTTATGACAAAAAAGGTGGGTTTGCATTTTTTAGTGGCGCGAAATATTTCGGATTTTGAAAAATAATAATTTAACCAATCAAAAATCATGCATATAAAATTTCAAATACGTGTTCAGATAGCATGACTTTTATAAACTTAAAATATTTATACTATTTGTGTTCTTAATATTGCTATTCATATCTATTATTCATGTGAAAAAAAATTTTTAACCAAACATTAGATGATTTATTGTGTGGTATTTATTAGGAAAATTTTAAAAATGATATATATTATTAGTAATCCTTAGATTACTAATAATATATAGCACTTCTGTCAAGTATCATTATTAGTGATTAATAATGATATATAACAAAATTTCATTAAATTTTCTTAAATTTTGAATTCAGTTTTTTTAATAATTAGTAATTTAAATTGAAATTTTTATTGTAAATAGTATATATTGTTATAAAGTTGTTGTTTTTTTTGGTACAATACAGTTAAGTAACAAAATCACCTGGTACAGTGATTGATTATTACAAATATATTTGGAATGATATAATAATTCATTTTATTACAGAGTAGCAGATAAATAATTCAAGTTAGTAACAATATATAAATTAATTTTATTAAAATAAACACATTATAACAATTTTACTTATAGAAATTATCTTAGAAGAAGAATATTATTTTTACAAGTTAGAGATAAAAATAGAAAGATTTAGGTTAAAGTATAGAAACTTAAAATTGGCAAGAAAAAGTAAAAAATACCTTTTATATATCTTTTTATCTAATGAGAATAGTGGGGATTCAAGCAATATTATTTGATACTATATTTAGAGTAATAGAGATTTGAACAATATTAGATATCATTGTATTTAGAATAATAGAGATTTGAATAACATTAAATGATATTATGCTTGGAATAGTGAGAACTGTACAGAGGCAACTGGTGATATTATTTATATCATTTGTTATTTGTGTTTGAAATACTTAAGACTTGTGTTTAAGTTTTTGGATTTGTATAAAAGTACTTGGAATTTGTACAAGGATATTTGAGGTTTGTATAGAAACACTTGAGGTTCATATTAAAGATACTTGAAATTCTTATTATAGCACTTGACATAGTAATTTAATGTTAAAATACATGAAACTTGTACAAGAGTACTTGGGGTTTGTAAGATGATAGTAATATTATAGATGTTACTTAGTATTATGTAATTGTATTACATTTCTAATAACTAATTAAAATTATTTTATCTATCTGCTATATAATATAACTATTGACTAACTAATAACTAATAATAAATATAATATATATATATATTTTTTAAATATTAAGGTAAATACTTGCAACTTAGAATTTTATTAATAATATATTTGGTTAATGGTTGCATTACAACCACAGAGGGCAATTATGAAAAGAGTTTATATTTAATTATTTATACAACTTTAGTTATTATCTAATTTAAGTAGTCTATTCGAAAGTTCTATTTAGTTGTTATATCTAAAACCTACCTGTAGGTTTTCTATTTAATCATTCTAGTTTTTGTATTCAATTACTTACTTCTGTCTACCAATAATCCTAGTTGATGCTAATGAAAATATGCCATAGCTATTAAGTCTTTAAAGCAGTTTACTTATAAAAGAAATCTTTGACCTTGTACTAAACCTTCTTCTGTATTCTATTTTTATAGCTAACCTAGTATTGTTATAGCCAAAACTAATATTGGCAGTTAGAACATACTATTAAACTGCTATGTTTTTGTAGAGTTCATCCCAATCCTGATATTGACTTTACAACATATCCCTATTACTTTCAAGTTCTACAAACTCCTAAACTAGATAGTCTAAAAAGGCAGGTTATAACTATATATCTCTAGTTTGCATATTTGTTGACATATAATTTTTTCTTCTAGAATGGATTTCAGTAAACTGGTTGGTTTTATTTAACCTCTTCTCAAAGGCTGGCTCTTTGCCTAATTTCATAAATTCTAGTTTTGTTTCATAGGTTTAGTCTTTACAGTAATATCATCAAAGGTTTAGGTTATCTCTTTATTCAGGTCTTCCAAGTGAACTTTTGTCTTCTTATCTGGTTCTGTGATTTATATGATCTAAGAACTTATCTTGAGTTTATATTGCCTAGTACCAGTTTGTGTTCCTTTGTATAATATTGTACAAATGCCCAGACCTTCTAGTTATGCTGGTATGATATAGATTACAGGTGTCTTATTTCAACTAATTACAGAAAACAATTAATCATAATATAAAAAGAATTGCAAATTTTTGCTATCACTAAGATTTAAACTCTAGATCTGCTATATAAAAGTTGACAACCTATTCACTTTACTAGGTTACCACACCTCTAAAAATATAATATAATATATAAAATATAATAATAATTATATATATATAATTACTAATACTTTTTTATAATATATAATGCTAAAATCTACTTTATAACAATATATTCAATTATATTATACTAAAGTTTTAACTAATTTAGATTAATAGTTCTTGAAAAATTACTTATAAACAATAGTTAATTTTTTAAAAAAATTAATTATTGTTTACAAACTATTTCTTAAGAATTATTAATTTAAATTGATTAAAACTTTAATATAATATAGTTGAATATATATATTATTTATATTAAAAATTTTAACTAATTTAAATTACTAGTTATCAAGAAAACTAAATTTAAAGTTTAAAAAAATTTAATGAAATTTATACAAATTATTATTTATCAATAGTGATTATAATTATTTATAATCATTATATATTAATAATCATTATATATCACTAGTGATATATATTGATATATAACAATTAATTAATACATATTAATTATTTTCAATTGATATATATTAATTAATGTTATATATTAATATATATTTGTTTAAAAATTTTACTGATATTATAACTAAAAATATAATGCATAATAGTATAAAATCATATAATATTTTTACAAAAAGAATACAAGTAACAAAAATAAAGAATATGATTAGCAATACTTATTTTGTACTTTATAATAAATTGTTTTTTTTTTAATATTAAAGATAAGACATTAATTATTTTTTTAATAACTAAGATTGTTTAATTTAAATTAATTTAGATCAATTTGTTTGAATAATAATTTAAAATTAATTCTTAGTTTAGAATTAAACATATCAAAATTTTTTTTTTTTTTTTTTTTAAGGTGACCTCTTTGGTCTTTTGACTTTTATTAATCACTTATCAGTATTGTGATTCA
>CAJVQA010004265.1:0-17912 GCA_910591915.1 Cetraspora pellucida | reverse complement strand
TGTCTTAGTAAAATAAATAGTTATAAGAGTTTTTAGACGGATGAATTTTTTGTTAATTTTTGTGCAATGGATTTGCAGAAAGAGTTTTCTATACAGTAATTTAACATTTATATTTTTATTTATATACATTTATAGTACTATTTATATATTGATTTTTTGTTCTTATTACTTCAGAATTTTACTGAGATTATTCCTAATTAGGGATTCCTTTATTCTATTATTATCCTCAGCCCCCTAATTATTACAGCCTTCTTATATCAGGTCTGTTGCCATTTAAGGATCTGGGTACTGAGGATCTTTCTATTTTCATAGTGCACTATCAGATGTGATTAATCAACAATCATAGTTCTAACTCAGTTTTCATTCTCTATTAGATTTGAACTGGTGACCTTGTGATTGGTAATCTAAGAGCATAATCACTTCACTATCAACCTGCAAGTTATAATGAAAATTTAAATATCATCTATGTAATACTTCATATTATAGTAATTGTTTTTAATAATTAAATTAGGATATTTATAATAATAGTCATATTAGTATAACTGACAAATTCTAGAACATCTATTTAACCAGTTATACAAAAGAATTCAAATCAGCATTAGTTAGTATAAACTCTAGATAAGTTCTTGTAGTTATGTAAAACTGTTGAAATTAGAAAACAAAAAGTTTATTTAGAAAGACCTAAGCAAAATAGTAATATGAACCTTTAACAGACTACTAAAAGACTAGTCTTATAAAACAGATATCAATGTAGAGAAACTGAATAGATAAAAACCTCTAAATAGAGAATATCACCAACCAGATATCAGAAAAGCTAAAAAAAAGATATCAGACTAACTGATATATTAATAAATTGATTATAGTTCTACTAAATTATCTGAATTAGAAGTCTGGTAATAATGCAAAATATACTAAAGTATTTTGGATATGCTATAAAGTAGTACTATAGTTTGAGTAAATTTTGTAAAGATATAGTAGTTTAATAACTAGTGTTATGGGTAGATTCGATCCTAGAACCTTGAGGAAACATTGCATAATAACCTACAATCTGTATTATAAAAACTCTTATATTATGATACCCATAACCCAAGACAAATCAAGCTTTCCATTAAGTAACAGTACTAATCTATTGAAGAAAAAGCTACTTACCTAATTTGGAATCCAACTGTCAAGGTAATATTACTTTGCTAAGTAAAGTCTGTGGTCATATTAATGTATCATTATATGTTGGATTGTGTGCTATTGTGGAATGATGGAAAAAATTATAATGTTATAATAAATGAATTGTAGAAAAAAGAGAAAGTGTTAGTAAAAAAGGAAAAAATGGTTTATAACAATAAGAAAAAAGGTGTTAAAGTTGTGTTTCAAGTTTTTTTTTTCCTAAAAAAATGTTCTATAAAATGGTTAGAGTTCTGCTCTAAAGTAGAGTATCTTTTGCCCTCTTATAATAAAAGAACCATCTTGAAAATACCAACTGAATCACCTTTAACTTGCCCTATAAAATAAATAAAAATATAATTAATAAAGTTCTAATTGTGCTAAATAATTAAATAAATATAAATAATACACTTCTTTAAACTCCCTTGATAATATTCTCAAGGCTGTCTTAGATCAAAGCCAAATTGAATCCATCTTACCTGCTTTGAGTAATGTTATACAACATCAACAAATTCGAAGTAACAATTCATTACATTTCTTCCTGTCTCTTTTAGTGCTATTCTGACTCTGTACCCTGTATCATTAACCATAATTGCAAATATTGGTTCTGCTATAGTAATATAAGTCAGTTATAAAAATAAGTACAAAAGGCTTCAAAAAATTTGTTTTAAGAATATAATAATTCTAAAGTCAAGATAATAATTTGAGCATAACTTAGTAATGTTAATACAAATTTCAAATTTAAAAAGTTTAAAATAAAACATCTAAACAAAAGTATAAAGTATAGCAATTTGTAAAAAACTTTTAGATAAAATCTTTAAATAGATAATATAAAAAAGTTATATATATAGCTAATTGTATACTCTTTATGTAATAGTTTTTTTTTTGGTATTAAGGTAAAACCTTGCTCATATCTTTATTTGTAGTTTAAAAATTAGTAGTTACATAAAGCTGCTATGTATAAAAAGTAATTTTCTATATAAATCTTATAGTTAAAACTAATAATTGCAGTTAGATCTAAATTGTTAAACTGCTAACTAAAAAACTATTGCTCTAAATACAAATAAAAGAAAAAATACATTCAAGAATAAGAGCTCAGATATATCTATCTGTGATCTAAACCTATTAAAGTAATTAAAACTTATCTAGATTTGTAAGTTTAAAATATAATTATAAGAAATATTATATTTAATCTAAAGAATAATTAAATATTTAATTTTATGAATAGTATAGCTGATAAGTAGACAAGTGTTAAAATTAGAGTGTAGTTGATCAAGTAGTTTACATAGGCAAAAAATAAATATAGCTTTTATAGTTAGTGTTTTTTTTGTTGTTTTGGCTTGATTAAAGTAAAAGTTTGGAATAAGATAGTTTAAGTCTTTGTTGTTGTTTCTAGTTAGCAAAGTTTCTATAATATGGTTTCTATATTTGTTTATAAAAAAGTTCATTAATTTTAAGCAAAATAGTAATAATTGTTTGTAAGACTATTTTATATAAAATATTAAAGTTTTGTACAATATTAATTAAAGATTTAGAGATAAGGTTTTTTAGTATAGTATCAAATTAGTATAAGTTTGTTTAAAAAGATATATAATAGAAAACATAATAATTACTAATTTTGTAAATAAGTTCTTCTTACTAATTTATAGATAGGTCAAGATCTGTATTATTAATATATTCAAATATACTAGTTTGAATAATATTAAAAATAAGTAATAGATTTAAGCATATACACCAATAAGTTAAAGAGTTAACTAGATTGCAGTTAAAGCAATTAGCATTGTGAAATAGATTTTGTAAAAGTAAAAATAGGTAGAAAGTTTTTTAATAAAGTTTTAATTTTGAATAATTTAAAGTAGTTGAGTTTAAAGTTAATAATGTTATATATTACTTTTTGGTTATAATTAAAGTATAACCAAGTTAATTTTTAATTAATTTGAAAAACTAAAAAGTTCTATTTCATGTTATGTTTCTAAAAGGATTATATTGTTAAGATGTAAACTCTACAGATATTTTTAATAAAGCTTCTAGTTAAATGCTTAATAAAATATTAGTTTTAAAAAATTATATAATATAGATTATAGATGCTTGTATGGTTAAAGTATAGTATAGGTGATAAATTATGTTATTTTGCCAATAAATTAGCTAAATTATTAAGAATGTTATTAGAGTAAACTAGTTTATAAAAGTTAATCTGATGGTTATAAAATTTGATAATATTAAGCAAAATATAACATATACTGATCAAATTTTTTAATATAAAAGGCTGATATAAGGAAGATAGTTAAATAAAATATCAAAAAACAAATATTCAAATATTATATAAAAGAAATTAAAATAATTAATAAAATCAACAAACTATTGGCTTAAAATTATAAAATAATATTATAATGTTATATTAAAATTTAAAATTTAAACTAAAATAAAGATAATATAAGATAATTAATATAATTATTAATAAATATTAAGTAATGCTAACAGATAGCTTAATGATTATATAAATTATGAGAAGATATTAAAATAAATAATATAGTTATATATATATATAAATATAACTAGACTAATATAAATTACTTTTAAAAAAATATTAACTAATAAATAATAATATAAAAAATTACAAATAATATATTACAAATATATAAAATTTTATTATATAAGCTTAATATTAGAAAATAGTTTAATGATTAATAAAGTTTACAAAATTTTTAAATAATAAACAATTGATTTTAGAATTAACAAGAAGATATATAATCAAATAACAAAGTTGAATATATATATATATATATAAACTAGAATAATATTTGATATATTAATAATGATATGTACTAATAATTTACAATATAAAAACTTTCTCAAGATATTTAATTGATATATAAAATTTTATTAAATAGGTAAAATACTTTTAAGATATACAGTTGAGTCATTTAGTTTAGTATTTTTATTAACTGGTTTTATAATGAATATATAAATAACAAAAAGTTATTTATTTAATTATAAAAGTATCAAATATATTTATAAAACTAAAATAATAGATTAAATATTACTCCTTCTTCACTCACAATTAATCTATAACAACTACCTTCTATTTTTGAAATATGTCAACTTTTTAATAACCTTCAGATTATTACTAACTCAAATTACAATCTATCATCTATTTCAATTTACACTAATAGTTCTGTTATTGATCTTGGTATCTTGCAGTGCTCTATGGGCATAGGTTGAGTTCAAGTTAATAACTCTACAACTATTAACTCATTTCAGATATAAGTTAAACTGTAGCTATACTTTTTCAAAGCTAAAATTCTTGCTATTCTCTTAGCACTTATTACTGCTTCTAAACATTGCTCTGTTTATATATTTACTGACTCACAATAAGTAATCTCCAAATATCATAACATTTACTAATTAGCATCTACTCTTTTTTATACTCATACTTTATATTCTTCTATTTGGCAAACACTTATCAACTTTATTAAGTCTTATGAAATTCAGCTTACTTTTTACAAAATGACTGCATATTAAGATGATCTATTTAACAACCTTGCTAACCAACTTGCTTGTAATTACTAAATATTACCTTATTTAACATTCTTAACTAATAATTTTTATAACTTTAAATATACTTCTTTTATTAATAAATTTTCTATTAAAATTCATATTTGATACTCTATTTGAACTATATACCAAGCTCATATTATAATACTTTAAATATCTCAACATTATTTTCAACAATAGTCTATCATTGCATTTAATATTAACTAAGAAGCTACATAGCTTTACATTAACAACAATCAAAAAATTTTTAATTTTGCTCACAGCTTTTACTTATCTACTCTGAAAACTTTTCAAGTTAAAATTCTTACAGATGAACTTTCTGTTTCTTATACTCTTTATAAATATAACTCTTTATTTTCTTCCTTCTGCCATCAATGCAACCATATTAGCTCTTTACTTCATTAGACTATCTGCCCATCAACCCAAACAATTTACTACTTAATCTTTAATTTTCTTAATAGTATTTTAAATACAACTACTCTTAATATGTCTGCCAATCTTGTTTCTGATTTACATACTAAAATTCTTATACTTAACAGTTTCAAACTACACAACTCTTCATATATACCTTCTCTTATTTCTATCCTATCTGGTTTAGTTCCTATTGATCTTATTTTTACTATTTACAATATTTTTATTTCTTACTATACTGTTATTACTCTTTTTATTAAAGTTCTTTTTCACTTAAACTAACAAATATACAAACAAATATAGATTTCATACTGTATTTCACATTTTGCACAGTCTCAAATTACACTTTCTACTAATTTAACTTATAGTTATTCTTCTAGTCTACCTTTATCTTCTATTTTAATATTACAAATTATTACTAAAATTAATCTTTAAATTATCCAATAGATTAAATACTATAACTCTCTCTCTTATATTATTACTTAAACTCAAATCTAGATGAGCTTTGGTTACTCTTGTAAGTTTAGGTTACAAATTATATATTTAAGTCTTTATTCTTTATATGTAATTTAAATGTAAGCTTTTCTTTGTAAAAATTTCAATTGAATTTTAATAAAGTTAAAAGCATAGTCTCATCATTAATATTAAAAAAAAAAAATAGATTAAATATTAATAATAATATATACTAATATTTAATAATATAATACAATTTTAAAAGATATAATATGATAAATAAAATTTTATTATATAAATTTAATACTAAGAAGACTTTTTATTGATTAATTTATTTTACTATTTTATTAACTAATATATCAAAAATATAATAATTTTATAGATAATATTTTGATGGTTATTTTAATTTTAAATTTATTTTTAAATATAAGACTAAAATTTTTTGATAACAAAAATATATGAAAATATTCTTTTGATCATATAAATTTACTTAATTTATATTGTTTATACTGATATTTTAATAATAATTATAAATATATTAATGATATAATATTAAAAGCAATAATTTTGTTATATATGCAATATTGATATAATAATAGTTGTATATTTAAATTCAAAAAAATATTATTAAATATATTTAATACATATATTAAAAAATAATTAATTAATAAATTATTGGTTTAATTATATATTAAATTGTTTATTTGCCAAAATTATTACTAATATATTTACAGTAAAGTATTATATTTAAATTTGTATAATAAAAGAATAAATCATTCTAATATTCTTTAAATAAAAATTATATAGTCTCTAGCTTTGTTATAAAATTTATTTTGCCAAATTTTTATATTACAATATTTATCATTCTTTAATAATAAATAATGTCTTTATGTTAGTATACTGATATCATTGAATATAAGCTAAATAAAAGGTATTATTGAAAAATTTATATTAAAAAAAGAATTTTATTTGTTTTAAATATATATCAAAAGTATTATCTGCAAAAGCTAAGAACTTTGTTTTAATATATAAGTGATTAACATATTGTAGAGCTTTCTTTGAACTATATATATTTGCCTTCATCTTTAATCTTTTATATTGGGTTACAATATTATTACTAATATTATATTATATAATATAGAATAATATTTAACAAGATTTTAATAATTATTTTAGAAAGATATACATCTAAAAAAATAGGTTTTAGCATTTTACCAGAATATCTTTTTGTCTTATGATTACATTTGTTGTATCAATTTTATTAGCCATTTCCAAATATGCTACCAAATCTTTACTCTCAAAGTTTTTAGTTATTTTTAAACTTTCATATACTTTTTTATTTAAAAGTAGAAGAACTTAGTCTAATAATAATTTTGCATCATCACTATTTGCTGAATTATTCTAAATTTTACTTGCACAATTTTTATTAGAATGCAAATAAGTTCAAGTTCAATTGACTGATTGTTTGTTAGATAGGATCCTAAAAGACTATTCATTCTTTCAAAAAAATAGTACCAATAAGTATAAGGTAAACCATAGTCTAAACAACATTACCTAATATGAAGTAACAAATAAATATTTAATAATATATGTGTTGGGCTATAATATTTTTCAATTAAATTTGCTATATTTATTAGCTGATTATATGCTTTATCTATGTTGCTTTGCTTAATAATTTGGCTTATTAATGAATTGCATGTACAGACAAAATTAAAAATAATTTTTTTATCTTCAAAATTTAATATAACTATATGTAAGAAATAGCATAGACTTGGTAGAATATTCTTCATTGATCTGCCATAAATTGATTAAACTTTTCTGATCTAAATATGACTTTTAATAGAATATAACATATATCAGCAGAAACTTTAATATTTGATATAAGTTTTTTGATTGTTAAAAGTTTAGTATTATCAAGTTTATTATAATTTAATAAATACTGTTTTATTATTTACTTGCTAATACTTAAGAATAAGCAATGCATTAAATCAACTACTATAAATTTAGCTAGTTCAAAATATTTTAGCTGATATAGTTCTGACCACCTTACTTCTGTATCTTTAATATGTTGTTTATGTTTATTTTTATTTATACAATATAACTATTGTTTTGCTGCATTAAAATGCTGTAAAATATCTACAGAATTAAACTATTTCTCTATATTTTCAAAACTACTATAGTGGTTTCTTTTAGTATCAGAGTTATATTTTAAACATTTTGAATAATAATAACATTTAACTATATAACTTGCATAACTACAAATCTTTCTTGCAGCAAGAACATTATTAGCTAATAATCTTAATGCAACATATATTTTCTTTTCTTTATTTTATTTAAATATTACAAGTAATTCTAAATTAGAAAAAAATTCTAATAACTTATTAATGATTGGTGCAAAATAGCAATTAATTTTAATGTTTACTAGATCCATTAGGTTCTAGTATAATACTTAATGTTAAAATATTGTTTGTATTAAATCATTCTTTATATAATAAATTATACAAAACTCTATAAATTACTTAAGTACTATAAATTATATAATTGAATAGTTGGAACTAATTAATATTAAGAGCTAGGCTAATATGAGTGTCCAGTTTGTTATTTATAAAAAATGATTAAGGATTATCAAAATTAATTATAAAATTTTTTCAAATATCATTATTATATATATTTAAGAAAATTATATTTGAAATATTTTTATTACTAGAATGCTGTAACATATTCTTAAAGCCTGATTGCTAATATTTATATAAAGTTGTTATCTTATACTTTCAACTAAATAAAGTTTTAATAATTGTAATAAAGATCCTTCTTTAGTTTTTATAATCTCTGTTAATAGTTTATTACAGGCTAATCTTTGAGATAATGATCTATGTTTGGAATATTTTATATATATATATTTTTTGCATATAGGTTTATTATCTTTTTTTAATTTTTTACATTTAATACTCTATAGAGTTTATGACACTTTGGGCATACAACATATTTTTTATATTTAGTTAAAATATCTAAAGATAATTTAGCTATGAACATAGAAGTTGAAAAACTATTGGTTTTATTTATTTTAAAATATATATATATATAGTAAAAAAAATTTAATTAATGCTTTAGTTCTAATATCAAATATATTGAAACATTGCTAATATTTTTTTATTTATAAGATGATTGCTTTATTCTTATTATTATTAGCAAAAGTGAACAGTAAATTAAAAATTTCAGGATTAATTTCTAGTAAAATAAAATTAATTAGTTTATAACTTTTTTATAAATCTTTTGAAGTTTTATTTGTAGTATCATTTGAGTTATTTGAATAATTACTTGATAAAAAGTAATCATTAGGCTTTTCATCTCAAATTATCATAACTTTATCATCATCAGATGGCTGATATATATTAAATAACAATAATTCTTCTAAAAGTTATTCAATATTTATTTCTTTATTATCATTAACAGATAAAAATTAATTAAATATATCTTTAGCTACTCTTTTGATAATTGGTAATTGTTTATTAAAGTCATCTTTAAGAAGTATATTTATAGAATCTGTACTTAATTCTATATTATTTTTATTACTTGTTGTACTATCTTTTTTATTAGTAGTACTATTTTCTTTATTTTTTGATTTATTGCTTTTCATATTATTAATAGTACTATCTTTACTTTCTGATCTATTAATTTACATATGATTGTTTTCAGAATCATTGTTGTTTGAATCTTTATTCTTATTATCTTTTCCTTTTGTACCTTTATTTTTTAAACTTTTACTTTCTGAACTATTATATTTTAAAACTTCAGATAGTGGCTTTTTTTTATGCTTATGTTTTGAAGATAATTTTTTTTCACTTATACTAGCATTTTCAATATCAGCTAAAGCTATATAATCTTGTTTAGTTCTAAAATCAATATATTTTTTATTACATTTTGAACAATAACATAATACTTGTTTTAATTTGCATACTGTTTCAATACTAGAAGAATTCTTTTTGGCAGATAATATTATTGTTTATTATTATATTTTTAATTTTTTAATAAGCTGATATATAATGCAAGTGACTGTATTAAATACTTTTTGTAATAAATATTTGATATACATAAAACAATAGTACTAATATTTAATAAAAATAGAGCAAATAATATATATATTTTAATTATTGACTAATTAATTAGAATTATATTTCTTTAATAATATAAATTATGCATAAAATAATAATGCAATCTATAGTTTCTTTTTAGAATACATTTATTCTTTCTTTCTGAAACATGTTAATTTTTTTTTCTTACTTTAAACAAATATTATAAACATTATACCAAATATAGTAATATTATAAGTACAGATAGTCTTTCGAATATACATATAGAATTCTTCAAATATTTATAATTAACACTTCTTTATTATATATTCTCAAATAAAAAATTCTAAAAAAAATAAGATTATTTAAAAAATTAAATGCATTAAACCATAACAAGAAAGATTATTTAAACAATAAAAGCCATATTCTATAAAATATAAGAGACAAATTTCTTAAACTTTCATGCTTTCTCAAATGTATTTTCTCAAACAAAATTATTTTAAATAATTATTAACTAAATATAGTATATAATACTGAATAACCTAATCATAAGATCATACTAAAATACCATTTTTGATTTATATAAATACAATATAATACAATATATCAAAAACAATTTGTTACATTGTCAATAGTCCAGTAAATATATAATTTAAAAAAACAATATTGGATTACTTAAAATGTAATAAACTGATCAGTTGTATATTTTCTGAAGAGCCATTATTTTAATATAATTATTTATTTTATTAATGATATAAAAGTAATGTAATTATGAATTTTTTATTTTAAAACTTATATTATCAAAGATATATTGTTAATGTTAAAGAAACAATGTATTTATATAATATATATTTCAATTACATATCTTTAAAGAAACAAAGCAGAATTATATGACTTGTATATCTATCAGATGTCTTCTAAGCAAAGTTAAATTATTTTAATATAATAGTTTATTTAACTAATAATATTATACTAATATTAATTTAATATTTATGATATACAATTTTTTATTTGAGTACAACAGAATATTATAAAAATTTATATTAATTAGAAACTAATAAGTTCATAAATATATTATCAAAGTAAAGATAAATTATTTTAATGCAGTTATTTATTTAACTAATAATAATATATTAATATTTATTAAATATTTACAATATGTAATTTTTTATTTAATTATAAAAAAACATTTCAAGAATTTATGTTAATCAAAAACTAATAAATTTGTAAGTTTATTTTTTAAGCAAAAGTAAATTATATTAATGTAATTATTTATAAATTAATAATATTATACTAATATTTATTAAATATTTATAATATATAATTTTTATTTAAGTATAAAAGAATATTACAAAAATTTATATTAAATAGAAACTAATAAAATTATAAGTTTTCTTCAAAGCAAAAAGTAAATTATTTTAATATAATTATTTATTTAATTAATGTCAATATTCTTTTTCTCTGGTTCATTTTAGCAGCCTAGTTGGTGGTACCTCTAAAACTTTTTCAACTTAGAAGTTTTTGCTTATCTAGATACTATGATCTTAGTATCTATTTCTAGTAATTTAGCCTTTACAGTAGTACTATTAAAGATCTGACTATATTTCTATTTGGATTTTACCAAATTAACTTTTTGTTACTCAATTTTAATATATTTACATAGTTACAAAGACTTATTTAGTGTTTGCATTACCAAATTGTCAATTTGCATTTTTCTGTATAATGTTATATTTACATAGTTGCTCCATAGCATTTCAGTCTTGTTGGTACAATTACTATTACAGATATTCTAACTCAATTATTGAAACAGTTGCTATAATACAAATATTACATAGGTAATTATTTAAATTTTTATTATTAATAGAATTTGAACATTCAATTTACAACTTGGAGGATTGACAACCTGATTATTTCACTAAGTTATTATATGCTCTTCTTGTTTTTTATATATTTTACAAATATAACTTGTCTTATTTATTTTTCTGTTACTAATATAATAAAATTAATTCTTTTTTATAATTGGTTATTTGTTTATTTAGTTAAACAATTTATTATTATTTTTTAATATTTTTTTAATTTTATTCTAAACAGAATCTTTTTTAATATATTTGTTAATTTTATTTTTATTCTGTACAAAGAAGCTCTTATACTTAATAATTTTAAACTGCTTATTTTTTATATATTTTTTTATTATTTTTATTCTATCTAATTTAGTTTTTGCAAACCTTATCTCTAATATTTATAGTAATTTTATTGTTTATTATACTGTTATCACTTTTTTTATTCAATATCTTCTTTATTTAATTCAATAAGTATGCAAGCATATTTGGATATTTATTGTATTTTATATTTAAATAACTCTAAATTACATTTTTTACTAACTTACTTCATAGTTTCTTTTTTTAGTCTAACCTTATTTCTATATTAGTTTTATAAATCATTACTAAAATTAATCTTTAACTTATTTAATAGATTAAAGATAAAGTATATATAAATTATTTGTTAGATAATTTTAATTGTAATTTTTTTATTTTAATATTTAAAATATTTTTATTAACTTAATGCTTTTAGACTTTTAAACAATGTTGTAAAGCAAATTTTTATAATTCTAATAATAGTAAAATAATTAAATATAGATTAAACTTAATTTAAATAGTTTTATTTAAAGATTGGATATTATAAATCAAAATATTATTATTAAGAATTTGGATTTACTATTAAGACCTTTATAATATATACAAGTACAGTTAACTTTTTCTATAATCATATAAATTATCCTTATATAAAGGTTTTTTTTATATTTTTATAGTAAATTGTTTAAAAAATTAGGTGCTTATATAGAGGTGTGATTATATAAAATGTGATTATAATTACCTTAATACCAAAAAAAAAATAAAGTATAATTATAAAAAGGTTTAACTATATAATTTTTTAAAATAATATATACAGATAATCTTAATATAATGAAGCTCTGTAACTAAAGGTTTTTCTTTATTATATCTATATTTTAATACTTTAAGCTTCTTTTAATATAATGAATTTATTTATAATTTTATAAAACATTTGGTTTGCAATAATGTTTCTCAATACAGTAAATATATATATAATTTATAAAACATTCAGTTTATATAATATGCCTTAATATAAGAATTTACATCTAAATTAATAATATTTGCATATAAACAACATAAGTATTAATTTATTTATTAATTCAAATAGGCTTTATATATATAGTTATATAATAATAGAATAAAAAAAATTTATTTAATATCCTAATAAATAATAATAACTGTATAGTTTAATTACAAGTCCTGACTGCAAATGCTAACTTTAACTACAATATATATATATGCAACTATTTTAAATACTAATAAAAATATAAAACTTCATCATATTACCAAAAAAATCTAGATTTATATTTATTAAAACTTATAAATTGGTTTAATAAATTTTATTTTATAAAATATTTTTTAAGTAAATTATTCAATTATTGTTAAAAAATTCAATTTACACTGCAAATATAAAAAATGACTATTGCTGATTTTCACTCTAGGTTGATATCACCTGGTCGCATAAAAACCAATTAGATCACTGGATCTTGTGTAATCAAAACAAAGTGAAGAAAAAAACATTGTATAAAAATACTAATAATTTTCAACATATTGTTATCAAGTACTTTGTTATTCATTAACAACTTACCAATTATTAATAATTGACTAAATTGACTAATAAATGACAATAACTCAGAAGGTTTTATCATCAGTCAATTACCTCGGCAAGTACTTCTGATAAAATATACATCGTTAGATAAAACTTATTATTTAAAAATTATTAACCATAATTATCAAATTTGTGCTTACCAATAATTTGATTTAAACGTTGGTTAAATATATATTATATATTAAACATAAAATATATAAAAGTATATAATTTAAAAGGGAAATTCTATTTTAACCCAAGTTTTTTAATCCATTACGTAACCAGCAGAGAAGTTCTATTTGGCCTGAGTTATTTTAACCCATCATGTAATATGTGACTGGTGTATTTTGATTATTTTTCTGGGATTATAATGCAATCCATCAGTGAAATAAAAAATTAAATCGGCCAAAAAATCACATGGTAGGTTAAAATAGAATTTCGCTCATTTAAAATTATGAAATAAAGAAATTATAAAGCTTATATTTATACTTACGCTCTAATAATTTGATAAAAATATTTGTTAAGACTTTAGATGTATATATTAAGATTACCAATAAATCATGTAAAGTATATACTTACGGACTAATAATTTGATAGGCATATGTTTTAAGATTACCAATAATTTTATTAAGAAAATTTCTAAAAATACTCAGCAATAGTGCATATACCCGGTATAAGAAAAAATACTATATATTAGGATTGGATAAATTGGAGGTTTGGTTAATGATATACTTATATGTAAAATTAAGCTCTGTACATTTTACTTAAGAAACCTACATCAATTGTTTTAATAAATTTTTTAAATATTAATGATTTTGATTTTTTTCTTATGGCTGGGTATATACAAATAGAGATAGATTCCTTAATTTTAAAATAAATATGATAAGCTTATAATTACCTGCTAATAATTTGACAGTGAATTTTAAATATTTGTTATATGCATTACTAATAATTTAAAAATAAATATAATAAACATTATACTTACGGGCTAACAATTTTGACAAGGAAATATTTATTGAATACATATTTTAAGATCAATGCATAATAATTTAACAATAAATAAAATAAAGCTTACGGGCTAGCAATTTGGAAAAAACATTATTTAAATTATTTATTGAATGCGTACATATTTTAAAACTAATATCGGTTTTGACTATCAATTTCGGACACCTCTATCAAGAACGCACCTATTTTAAATATTTGTTGATCGATTTTTATATTTGGAGTAAAGTCGTTTTTGATAGGGTGTCCGAAAATGATGCCGAAACCGATAATTATAAATTTATAATAAGGTATACATACCGACTAAAAATTTGACAAATATTTGATAAAATATTTGTTAGATGCATATTTTAAAATCAGAAATCATATTAGGAATAAAAAAAGCTTACACTTACCCACTAATAATTTAGTAGAGGCATTTTAATAAAGTATTTTTAAATGAATATTTTAAGATCAATAATGTATAATTTTAAAAAATAGAAATATTCTTGTCGCCAACGTAGACAGTAACCGGATTTTAATAAGAATTATATTTAGAATCAGAAAAGGTCATAAAATTATATCTTTGTTGGTTTCATAACAATAAATTTATCGTGCAATCTGATTGGCTTGGGTCTGTCTCTGCTGGCGACAAATAGATTTGCCTTAAAAATAATGAAATTTATATTTACATGCTAATAATAATTTGAAAAATTCAATAAATACAATTTTATAAAGGATTTTATATTTTTTCGCTTATGTGTTGTATCGCCACTCATAAGATCATGTGTAATGTGAAATCAAAACAATTATAATAATGCGTTTGTTTAAAGTTAGGGTTATAAATAGATGTAGCTTTAAGAAAAAGAGTTTAAAGTCTGAAATTTTGCTAGAAATCGTTTTAATTAGAATGTAAGAGGTGATTTCATAAGCAAAATCGAGTTACGGATGTTTTGTTTCGATGTCACGTTTCACCTGATCTTACATTATATTTGGTCGATCATGAATAGCGATACATCACTATGGCAATGCTCTTTTATAAATAAATTTAAAATAGTTATATTAAGAGTAAATTTATTCACCACTCAGAATATGATTTTACACTCTAGTCTAGCTAATAAATTCAATATCTGAGTGATAAATAAATTTTTTAATAAAAAAATTATACTTACCATCTAATAATTTGACATAAAATATATATCATAAAAAAATAAAGGAAAATTTTAATCATAACAATAATAAAGACTATGCTTACCTGCTAATAATTTGTTATAAATTTATGAATAATATAATTTATAATCCAACAAAACTTTTATAAGTAAATATAATAGAGGTTATACTTACTTGCTATAATATGACAAAGGCGTTAGGCATTTGTTTTAATTTGTAAAATGCATATTATGGAAATACCCAAATAATAATTAAGCTTATATTTACGAGCTAATAATTTGACAAATGCATTCGATATAATATTTATTAGATACATTTTGAATAATGATTTAAAACCTACAATTAGTATACATTATTTACCAGCTAATTGTTTTACAAAGGCATTTGTTAAAATATATTATTAGATATAAAAATAAATATAGTAGTTTAAAATTATTAAATAATTAAGATTATATATACCATCTATCAATTTATGAGCAAAAACATTATATCATAAAATTATTAATAGTGCTATTTAAAAATAGAAATCCTAAAAGCATATACTTACTCCCTGATAATAAACAAAAGGAAAATATATATTATAAGGTTATAATTAGCATTTATTAAAAGTATAAACAAAACCTTTAAAACAACTATAATAACGCTTATACTTACCACCTAATAATTTAATAAAAGGAAATATGTATTATAAAATATAAATAACATTTAAAACCATCGAATAAAAAAAATTATAAATCATATACATACGGTCTAATAATTTAATAGAAACGTTTGTTAAAATATTTGAGGTAAATATTTTAAAAATTATGAATAATAATTTAAAATAAATATAATATAAAGTCTATATTTACCTTCTAGTATTTCAATAAAAGATGATGTATATTATAAAGTTCATTTCAAATCACCAAGTACATTTCGAAACATATACTAAGTTTATGCTTACTTGCTAATAATTCAGTAAAAGAAAATGAGTTATAATTGCATAATGTAAAATATAATAAAGAAAATTTCTAATTGTACATGGGGTGTTATATACACAGGTATTAATTAATTAATTTAACAAATCCTTGTAAGATAAACTTATAAAGAAAAAATTAAATCCGATTTAAAGTTAGGGTAAGGTTAGATTTAGGATTAGAGATTAAAGTTTATACTAAAATTTTACAAGGAATATTTTTTGTTAGATCTCTAAAGTCGTTTTATTATTCGGATTTTTAAATAGCATTATACCCGTGTTTTATACACTAGTGTTCAAATAGAAACTGCCTAAACTAAATTTTCATGACCAAATATAATAAAGCTTATGCATACCATCTAACAATTCATTATGCAATAGAAGGAGTACGTTATGGATTATTATTAGTATAATTTAAAAATTATTCAAGAAATTTTTTAACAATATATATAATAATGTCATATTTACTTTCTAATATTCAACAAAAAGATATTTATCATTTAAAACCATAATTGTCAAATGAAAAGTTTAGAAACAAATATAAAAAATCTAATACTTGCGCACTAATAATTGATAAAAGAAACGTGCATTATATATTTATATTAAAATAAAGATTTTAAAAAATAATATTATAAACTTATGTTTACTTTCTAATAATTCAATAAAGAAAATACACATTATGAAATTGTATGTAGCATAATTCAAAATCAAATAATAAAGCTAGTAATTACGCACTAAGAATTTGACAGTGGCATTTGTTAAAATATTTGTCAGATACATATTTTAAAAGCATCAATAATAATTTTAAAAACAAATATAATAAGGCTTATACTTACGGCCTAATAAGTTGATAAAGATATTTGTTAAAATGCATGTTTAAAAATTATCAAATAATTTAATAACCAAATATAATATAGCTACGCTTACTTGCTAATAATTTAATAATAAAATTATCAAATGAAAAATTAGAACAAAATATACTTAGTCTCATAATTGCTCGCTAATAATTTAATAAAAGAAATGTATATTATAAATTTGTAAATATGATGATTTAAAAATGAAAATTTTTTAAAAAAATCTTATACTTACGGCTAATAATTCAGTATTTGTTAAAATATATGTCAGATGCACATTTTAAAAAATCATCAAAATATAAATTTAAAATAAATATAATAAAGCTTATACTTACATGCTAGTAATTCAATAGTAATTTGGAAACAATTATAATAAACTTATGCTTACCATCTAGTAATTCAATAAAAAAAAATAAGTTAAAATGTGCATTGAGGCCATAAATAACAATTTGAATATCATTAAATGATAATTCTAGTGAATGAAAAACAAAGAAATACATACGCGCTAATAATTCAATAAAAAAATGGTAAATATGTATCAAGGTTATAAATAAGGATAATTCTAGTAAATAAAAAATGATGAAGTACATACGGTCTAATAATTCA
>CAJVQA010004264.1:0-17913 GCA_910591915.1 Cetraspora pellucida | reverse complement strand
ATTTAAATATTTTTTATAAATTTATAAATTGATAAGAAAAAATATTTAATTAAAATATAATAAATTTATTTTTAAATTTTAATATTATAATATATATAATTCTAAAAATATAGTTTAAAGTAACAATCATTAGATTTAATATTATTAATAAGCTTTTTAATTTATTTTATAAAATATAATATATCAAAAGTGATAATATGACCTATACTAAAAATATATATATATAAAATAAATATGTCTAATTTAGTGCAATGTCTAATTTAGTATACTAATAATATCTTATAAATTGTTAATCAGAATTGCATAATATTAGTATCATTTAATTTATTTTAATAAAATGAATCAAATAACATCAAAATCATATAATTCTAATTAACAATTTATGAAATATTATTATTTAATTAAAATAAATTATATGTCAACTTTAAATTATATTATGCACAACTTATTTTAGTTAAATAATGCTATTTTGTGAATCATCAATCAAAATTGCATAATTTTAATACCATTAGATTTGTTTTATTAAGATAAATTAGATAATACCAAAATCTTGTAATTTTGATTAACAGTTTATAAAATATTGTTAATGTAGTATTAGTGTACTGAATTAGGCACTGCGTCAAATTAAGAAAATATTTTTAACTAAATTTTTGATAAATAATATTTTGTAGTCTAGTAATCAAAATCAAATGATTTTAAACTATTTAATTCGTTTCAATAAGACGAATTGAATGATACTAAATTGTCCAATTCTGATCAATCTACCACATAATATAAATTATAATACTTACCTCGCCAAATTAGGCATATCTACCTTATACATATAAGATTAGAATTAATATTTAATTAGTTAGATATATATTATAAATAAATTATACTTGTATAATATTAAAAAAATAGTTTATAAAAGAAATAGTTAATAGAAAAACAATATAATAATAAATACAGTATATAAAATTTATATATTTGATATAGTTTGTTAGTTTAACTTACAGGAAAATTTGTAGATTTTACCCGAGTCAGCAAATGGTAATAAATTCGGGTTAGATACTCGAATCATAACCCGAGTCAAACGAGTTGGCCTAATTACAATTTTTCCATGTGATGATCACTCATATTAACCAATCAACGCACGTCACATGTAAGCCATATAGCGTAAAAAACGACCTGGACTTGAGTTTGGAATTTGGGCGCGGACAAATCCAAACTACGTATAATAGTTTGGGCAAGTATACCCATACCTGTATAACCCGTGGTCGGGCAAGTTGACTCGGGTAATGCCTCTATAAATTTGTGTGGAGACGATATTCTCTTAATTACATAATATATACTGTATTAATATTGATAACGATAAGCTTAGGGTAGGGATAAGGTCCACTGAGAAAATTATCAATGGAAAGAATGGATAGTGTCCATTTGCTCCATTGACTCCATTGAATTAATAAACCATATTTATATGAGTGCTGCAAAGCGAAAACCTGTAATTTCGGTTTTTGCCAGCTCCGCTTTTCAGAAATAGTGATCAGATTCCTGATAGATTATAATAAATTCTATAATAAATACCATTTAATGAATCATGTGTTTGATAAGTCCGTTTCTATAAAATAACTCACAATTACAGGTTATTCCTTTGCAGCACTCATTAATAATTTTAATTAAAAATATCCAGATCCGTTGGGTATTAGCGGAAACGACGTTTCCGATTAACACATACGGTCAGGGTATTTCATATATAATATACTAATTATGTTGGTCTCCATCGGCAAATTATTCTCAATGTAGTAATGGACCAATATCAATGGAGATTTTCCATTGGGTAAATGTGCCAACCCTGGCCTAGGGTTAGTGTTAGGTTGTCAATGGTAACTTACCATGGTTAAGTTGCAAAACATGAACCGGGAAAAATCGGTAGGATACTGGTAGCTTATCGCCTGGAAAAGTTTATAAATTATTATTATTATTTTAATATTCATGTGTAAACTATCATAGGTATGTAAAAAAACAAAAAAAGAAGTAGACTGACCAATTAGATCTCGAGTTTTTGATCAGCTCAAATAAGAAATTTACAAGTCAACAAAATATGCAGGTTACTATAGCAAATACCGGTTCCAGGTTGGCAAGTTTTGATCTCCAGAATTTCAAGTTTAATCACTCATATTTAGAAGGTAATTCATTTCAAAGACGAAATTTATATATATATTTTCTAGGATAAGTAGTTTTATTTTTTTTTTAAAAAAAAAGATATAAACACCCTATGCTATCTATTTGCACCTGTTTGTCATTAGAAGTGACAAGAGCGACTAATCTTTATCTAAATTTTGGATAGAGCCATTTCTTAAAATTTAAACTGTAAATATATTGACCAGTGTCTGAAATTGGGTTGCGGACCGCCAATGATTTATAAGTTCCCGCAACTAAAATCTGAATTGTATATGCTGATTCCGCAAATAAATTTTGTGAATTTGCATATAGATATGTTCGAATTTGCATATAAAATACATTCAAATGCGCAACTGAATCCATGTAATCCGCAAGTGATGTTTTTTATTTAGTTGCGGCCCGCAAACTAAATTAAAAATTGAAATTCAGTCACTGATATTGACGTTATAATGCAAGAATTGTATTACATAATAATTTTAGTATAAATATACCATTTAAAGAACAAGTAGATTTTAATGAGTGCAGTTCTGGGATGCTCACAGTGTATACTGAAATAAATTTTATATTGACAGAAATTATGCCACACAAATTTAATTTATTGGTTTTCATAACATGAAATTTTTAACAGACCTGGCCGTCCGGCTTTTTTTTTTTTAATTTCATATAAGAAAATTTTATTTAAAAACCCACCCGATTATTTAAAACATAAAAAAAAATTTTTACAGGTTTTTGAGTGACCCAGCCGGTTATGAAAATCAATTAATTAATTTTGTATGGTCTTAGCATAAAAGGTAATTTAATTTGTAAACAAAAAAAAAACAAAAAAAGCTCAACCCTCGCACTCTTGTATGTTGAGTTACCAAATCATCAAGTTGCCATTAATTCAACATTATAACCGGAATCACGATTATTGATCGATCATATTTGTAAAATTTTAGAACAATTATTTATGCACTTTTAATCTTATAAAGAGAGGCGTTTTATACCCGACACGGGAAGGGCGAATATGCTCAAAACTAGTTAATTAATGCATCTTCAACTAGGAATGGCACGCCTATTTCGTAGTTTCTTATAAATATAAGTTCTTTTCCTTTTATTTAAGTCCACGAGAAAATTACTCTAAGATTAAATTTTGGTTGACGTTAAATTGAAATTAATGATAAAAACCTTGTCTGCTTGATCTAAAAAGAAAAAAAAAAGATCATATTTTTCATACGAAATACGAAATGAATATCACTAAAAGTACAATTATTTTCCTCTTCTTTTGCATTCTTATCGCTTCTGGCGTTCTTGCCCAGTCGTAAGTTTTTTAAAGTTGATAACTTTGATGTTCCAATATTGCATCAAACCATGTTTAATATTTTTTCTATAAATCCTGAAATACTCCCGTACCTAACCCTAGCGGTTCTCCCGGTCCCAACGGTCCCGCACCTAGTGGTGCTCCCAGCGGTGCTCCAGGTCCCAACGGTCCCGCACCTAGTGGTGCTCCTAGCGGTGCTCCCGGTCCCAACGGTCCTGCACCCAGCGGTGCCGCACCCAGCGGCGCCGCACCCAGCGGTGCCGCTCCCAACGGTCCCCCACCTAGTGGTGGTCCCAACGGTCCCGCACCCAGTGCTAAAGGACCTCCTCCCCCTGCAACTACCTCACCCGCACCCCCTGCCAAGTCGAGTGCTTCAAGCATTTACGATAAGAGTTTTGAATTGATCGTTGGTTCTTTGGTTGCTTTATTAATTGGTGGTTTATTATATTAAGCATTTAATTATATTAAACATGGATGTAACTTTGTTATCAAATTTTACTTCCCTCAACTATATACATGTTCACAATATAAAAGGACATTTGTAATATTTTGCATATTTATATTATAGGATAATGACGTTTGTAATGAATAATAAGATTATGCGTGATTATACTTGCTAGAAGTCCTACTTTGTAACAAGCAAATCGTACTTTGTACTTTAAATAAAAGTTTTATAATATATTCAGATCTTTGTAGTCATGGTTAAAATCATTCAATGTTTAACAACGTATGCTTTAATTGGCAGGTTTGTTGCTTTAATGTCCATAAGCACATAATATTGCTAGGGCAAAATCTTTACGCAATCAAGTTGTAACCATAAAGAATAACATTTAGATTGTCTTTATTATAAATATTGCATGTCGCGTAAACTTCTATATTTTGAAATATATTTGTTCAATTATAGCTTTATTTGATAGATGATCAATATATGGTCGGGCTTTCTCTCCGGCGCGCGACTACGGTGGTTTTTTTTATCGACCAGACGTGGCTTAGCATAATTTCTATACAATAAATTTATGACCGATGTTTCAAAGATTTTGCCATAAAGTAATGCATTACGTGAGTACGTACTAATACGTCTCCCGTGGATCCATAGTAAGTAACGGCTTAGTATGAAATATGTGCTTTGTATAAGGTGATACTTGTGTATGAAGGCTTTGCAATAAAACTGACTGATCAAAGAAAACTTTAGTCTCATGGGCATTAATTTTAAAAAGGCTTGTATTACGATTTCAAATTAACTAATTTAATGAATACTACAGACAGACGAGTTTGCCAAGATCTCAAGGATTGTTACAAAGCCACCATAGCCATATAATATCGATCTTGTCTACGTACCACTATATTTAGAAATTTCATTAGGTAGTTATCAGAATGAACTCCGCGTGTTCACATTAATATCAAGTAAGTAAAATCCAGAGTTAATCCTAAACTTTGACCTTCTGACCTTGTGAAACTAAAAAAAAAAATCTTGGCAAAATTATTAAATTGACAGAATTTATTAAATTGGTTATCATCCATAATAAATTAAACGCGCGATTGAAAATACACAGCCATGAGGCTTGTATGATTACTATCGAAAAATACTATTATTTGCTAATTCTTGATCAATTATCTTAGCAAGCAAATAAATATTGTGCAATTACGATTAGATAATTGAAAGTTTTAATGTATTTTATTCAAATTTAACATTCATATTAATGAACTGGTATATTATTGTTTAAAACCAGTAACTATAATTATTAAATCATAGTAACCGGACTTATTGCGCTTTGTAAAAAGGTGTGACCTCTGCAGATCATCGTGTAAAATCATGGAAAATTTGATGATTTTTCGATTCTAAGAGAATTATACAGATTTCCAAATACATATAGATATCACTGATCGAATATATGATTAGAATTTTCGAAATTCTCCACTATTGTTATTATGAAAATCGTGGGGTCACACCTTTTTGCAAAGCGCAACAGATTTAACTTTTATTAATCAATATCGATATACTATATATATACATATCGATATACTTAAAATTGTTGAAAATTCATATTTTTATTAATTATAAATTGAGTTTCATACATAGGCTAAAGCGGAGCGAGTTTTAGAGTTACTTTTTTGATGTAGTTAGGGTTAGTGGGTCATATAGAATATCAAGAATGTAATTTATGCAGTATGAAGATCATCAGCCAACCCCATAGATATAACCCAGAAACCCGGTAGCCTTTTTTTCTGCATGTTTCTTTTTATATATAGTATTGAACCCGATTCAAGCAGCCAGGACAATTCGAATAATTATATTACGACAGTGTGAAACCCGCGTTGTGAATTAGTAAAATCCGCTACGCAGGGTGAAATCCGCTTTTACATAGATTTCACCCTAACGTGATCTACGTAGCGGGTTTTACTAATTTACAGCGCGGGTTTCATTCTCTCCTATTATATTCACCCAGCAGCAAAATATTGACGATGCTTAAATTTATTCACCGATATATAAATCGTTTAATATAAATATTTTATTGAATATATTGTACGCCAGAATGAAATTGTTGTAGATTTAGAATTCGCTTAGGGTTATTTCGAATAAACATAGGTTGTAATAGAATTCTAAGCTGTACTCGAGATGTTAAGGAATTCAAATTCAACTTACAACAAAATTAAATTGATTTCGAATTAGTTTTATAAGTATATTGCTTCAAAATATAGTCACTCTAAAATTTTTTCATAACGTGATATATCAAATTAATTAAATGTTAAAAGTGTTATACAAAAATTTTTACTTATGATTACTAGGATGACAACTACGATTATAAGACAAATTTCTCTTTATATTTACAATGATTTTTATTATATGAATTTTGCAATTGCATTTAACATTACCTATTTATAAAGAGGATTGAGTAATGGATGCTTATAAATAACAAAAGACAAATACTGTATTTAATATTAGAACTTGTTTAGGAAAATATGCGTTTGTCACCGGCGGTGACAGTCACGAACATGTGATCGACCAATCAAATTGTGTAACATAAGAATCAAAACAACATTAGTGCCAGGGTTAGAGACGTGATTAGGGTTTGGATAAGGTTTAGTATATTGTAAAATTGCACAAGGAATTTTTTTGTTAGAACACAAAAGGTAGTTTCATAGGCATAATTTTGAGTTATCGCGATTTTTTGAAAACTTGCAATTTTTTCTTCGTTTCATGTTACACCAGATATTGCAATCTGATTGGTACGGTACTGTCACCGCCGGTGACAAATAGATTCGCTCTTTAATAAATATAAGTAGATTAGATTTTTTATAATATACATATACAATGTTACAAATAATCCTCTAATCTGTAAACTTTTCTAGACAAATTTCTTTGAAAATTATTAAAAATATGTTTGCTTGTTTTTTTAAAAAGAGGTCTATTCATTGTTTTTTTTATTAATTAGTTTTTTTTTTTGCTTTTATTAAGGTTATTAATTATTAGTAACTACTGCTTTTACTGTAATTTAATTATAGTTATATAACTTGTACAAGGTGAGTATGCAACTAGTTACATATACAGCTTTTGGCTATTTATTTAAATAGTTTGTCTGTAGGTTTTATACTAGTTGTTATACTTGTAATCTGCTAGAAGATTATATATTTAAATACTTTAATTCTTATACTATACCTGGCAGATAGTGTATGAGTTCTTGTACATCTAAGTGTTGTCTAATCTAATTCTAACCTCTCTTTCTATAAATCCATCAAGCTGTTATACAATTTAAAGTATATCACATAACTGTAAGTTTTCAAAAAGTCTTTTTGCTAACTAATTACTAACAATTAGTTCTTGTTAATAGAGCTTGTTTTTATAAAGTTTATTCAAACCTCAGTATTAACTTTATAGTATATCTTTAGTACTTATAGTATACTTCTAATTTTGTCATCAGACTTTAAATTCAGATAGCTCAAAAGAATTATAACCTATTCTTAGTATATTGAAATTATAACATTTGATATATATTTTTTTTAATTTAAAACTTCTAATAGTCTAATTAATAGTACTCTTTATCTAAGATACTTGCTTGTCCAAATTTTTTTTTTTTTTTAGCTATTTCAGATGATATTATCATAGGATGTATATGGTGCTTTTTTTATTAAATATAACTGCTAGATTATTATTTATATATTAAAAGATTTACTAGGCTAGATATTTGTATATTTTTCTATAAATATGTTTAACAAAGTTTTTGTCATGTAGTAAACTAATCTCTTTAGAAATTCTGTTTTTTACTATAGCTATAATTGCTGATTCTGGATATTGTATATTTTCCTATTTAAAAGCAGTGTAATAGCATCAAATTTTATATATAGTGTGTGTATATAGTTATAATATGGTCCTAAATGTTTTTGTTTTCTCTGTAATGTTTTTTAAAAATATTTTTTCTAGCAAGTCTAGTATGGATTCAGTTTGGCCTGTTTTTAGAAATTTGTATACTTCTGTCCAGATTTTTTTACTAATTTTGTATTTTGTTGCAAAGTATTTAATAGTTTATATATTTTTTGAGCACCAAGGGCATTCACCTAATTCTGTTACTACAAAGTGACGAAGTCTATATCCTAGTAATAAGTCTTGGTGAAAGAGTTGCCAAAAGATGTTCTTTTTTTTGTTAAGTATTGCTTTTTGGAGGATCCAATTATTGTTTTAGGTTTGCTCTATAGGATCTAATTAGTTTGTGTGATTTTAAAATTAAGTTTTCTTAAAAGTTCTATTATAAGTTTAACTGTAATTTCTGGTTTTTTTTTCTTATCTATTTCTAGTTCTGAAAGATTTCAGAACCAGTTGGATTCTGTAAGAATCTTACCTTTAGCTTTTTTCTATATTAAAAGATAGGGTTTCCATTTCATAGACCATGCTTTAGTTCTGATTGGTTGTGTAGAGAGTACTTTTATAGCTGAAATATTTCTTTTTTGGTCAAGTATAAGAGAGATTCTTTTTCTTTCTATTTTTGCTCACAAAAGATTACTTGAGATTAGTTTTATCTAAACTAAGATTAGTCTAGTTTCTAGCATATTGCTAACTATTGGTGCTTGTAAGCCTCTTTGTTCATGTAGTTGCTAGAAGGTAGAGTACCTCAGAAGTATTTTGGAGTTATTTTTGATCTAATAGGTGATAAGCCTGTTAATTTCTGCTATTTGCTTCTTGCTTGGTAGCATTAGATAAGCAACATACCAGATTTTTGAGAGAAGCAATGAGTTTGCCAATATAATTTTCTCTTTTAAAAATAGGTTTCTATAAGTAAGCTTTTTTAGATTTAGTTTAAGTTTGTTTATAGCTTCTTGTCATAATCCTTTTTTTGGTATACCATCAGCAGTAATGCTGTATTGTAAAACTGTAATATAATTTTATTTTTCTAGTTTTTTAAATTGAGTTTCTTCTGGAAGAATTTTTTCTCTTGCTGTATTTGTAAGTGGCATTAAATTAGTTTTAAGCTTGTTAATTTTTGCATTAGAAGCTTTTTCGTAGTTATCAAATAGGTCTAGTATTATTGTCCAATTAGTATAAGAACTAATACCTATTGTTAGATTATTTGCATACATAGCATACTTGAAAGATTGGTTGTTAACTTTGATTCCTGTTATGTTTTTGTTTACCATGTTTAGCAATAGTTCAAATGCTAATACATATAGAAGAGATGAGAGCAGGTCTCCTTGTCTAACCCCTCTTTCTACTCTAAAGAAGTTTAAAATATATCCTAAATCTAAGATGTGGGCTTCTTGTCGAAAAAATAGATTTTTTATTAGATCTTTAAATTCTTTACTGAAGCCTATATTTTCTAGTACTAGTTGAAGAAATTCATAACTTATTCAGTCAAAAGCTTTTTGCTGATTTACAAATAGCATCCAATGCTTTTTTGTATTCTCTTTTTGGTTTCTAAAATTGTAAGAATGTCCAATGCAGAGTCTGTAATTAATCTGTTTATGATGAAGCTCTGCTGATGTTGAGATATGATTGCTTCACAAATTATATTTAGTCTGTTGGCAATAATTTTCATAAAAATTTTAGCATCGCAGTTGACCAGTGAGATAGGTCTTCAGTTGTTTATATTGTGTAATTCCTTTGACTTCTTTGATATTAGTGTAACTAGATTTTTGCACTATAAAAAGGGCATTATTCCTAAGGTTAATACTTTGTTAAAGATTTGTTCTAGGATAGGTATAATGTATTTTTCTATAAGTTTATAGAATTCATATATAAGGCCATCCAGTTCTGAAGACTTGTTATTTGGTAGTTTTTGAATAGTTGTTAAAATTTCTTCTTTGGAGATAGGGTCTGTTAGTTTTTTGTTCATTTGTGTAAAGACCTATAGAAGATCTTTGGTAATTTGTTCTGCTATTTTATTGTTGATTTCTTCTTTGCTATATATAGTAGAGTATTGTTCTTTGATATAATTAAGTACTTCTTTTTTATTAGATTGTTCTTAAGCTGAAGGAATTTGTATTTTTATAAGAGCTGAACATGAGCTTCGATTTTTAAAATGTGAATAAAAATATTTAGTTGATTTTTTTTCTAGTTCTATTCAGTTTGTTTTTGATCGATGTTGCCATCTTTGTGCCAGTTCAGTTAATTTTGATTGGATCTGTAAATTAAGGTTTTCTAGTGTGACAAAGAGGTACATCTGGCTGGGAGATTTGGCTATAATTTCTTTTAATTGGTTAATTTTCTTGTTGAGTCTCTCTATTTTGTCTTCTAGGGCTTTTGGTTTTTTAAAGACCTTTATGATTAATTTGATGTAGATTTTATGCATGTCCTAGCTTGTTGCAGAAGTAGCATCTTTGATTTCATCCAAGATTTCTTTTTTTAGAATATCATTTTTAAAGAAATTTGGGTCAAATCTTCAGAGTGTTGAGTATCTAGGTTTTTGTTCTAGGCTTAGAATGCATTCAACTAAGAGGTGATTAGAGTTTCCAAATCTTGTTTTAGTTTCTAATTTGAGATGGCTGTAGTTTTTATCTATAAAAATGTAGTCTAGCTGAGTGGCTATTAATTGGTTGTTATGTGTATTTTGATGGAATGTGTAAAAGGGGTTTCATTTAGAAAACAAAGCTGAGTCGATAAATTCTTTTATGATTTCATTAAGTAGTGTTCTTAAGAGGTTATTTTGAGAGATTGCCTGACTTATTCTATTGATATCTGGGTTCAAGTTTGTGTTTAGATTCCCTATGATAATGTTGATCATGTTTTCTTTTTTGTCTATATTTCAATTATTAAAGAATTCAGTTCTGTTTAGGATATTTGGTAGTGTATAAACATTTATTACATGAAAGAAGAATTTTTTAAATGTAAAACAAGTTGAGATTATTCTGTCTTATAATATTTTGGTGTCATTAAATTTTATAGTTTTGTTTTCTGTTAATATTGTTGTTCTGCCTGTCCAAATTAAGTCAAAAGGTCATTGGTCTTTTAAAAATCATTGGGTGGCAGCATTAAAAGTATTTGTTTCTTGAAAAAAATGATGTTTAATCTATAAGAATTTAAAAGTGTTAATGTTTTAGTCTATTTGTTTAAATTGTTTAAGCCTTTAACATTTAATGTAGTAATTTTGATTGAGTAATAGCTCATTAAAAATAAATTATTTAGTTTTGGAGCTTCTACTGACTCTTTGTTTTGGTTCATTCTGGTAATTTTCTTTGTTGATTACTTTGTAAGACTTTGAATCCATATGTTTTTTTTTTTTGTACACAACTAATATACAAGTAGGGTCATTTATTTTTCTTTGCTTATTTGATTGCATATTTTCCAAATTTGTATTGTTAATTGCTAGTTCTTGTGTTGTGTTAAGGTTATTTTTGATAGAAATTTCTGTGCAAACAGTATTTGTTTTGCCATCTATATCGTAATCTGATGTAATTTCTTCTATTACTTGTTCTTGTAAGCAGGTTTCATTTATGTTCATGTTTTGGGTTTTTTCTTGAGTTAAAAGGTTTTCTACTTCTTTTATATATGGGTTATCCTTTGTTGGGTTTTTAATGGGTACTCTTTTTGTACACTTTTTTTTTAAATTCTTAATAGTGTAGTTTTAGATTTTTCACTTCTTGAAATTGTATACAGTCTTTTTTAATATGCCCTGTTTGGTCACAGAAATAACAGACTTTTGGTACTTCCTTCCACTCAGTAGTCACTCTATTATCATCTATATATATAAAATAAGGGATTCTTTGTTCTAATTTTGAGTCTTCAGTACTATCAAAGATAACAATCCATTAATCTGTTATGTAAGAAGTGCTTTCAATAAGTAAAGATTTAATTGAGACAATTTTTCCAAAATTTTCAAAGGTTTCTTTTACCAAGCTGAAGATGCGTTCTTTAGTTTCTAATAATATGTTTCTTACTTTAATTGGTAAGAAGGATTTATGAGCATCTGTCAGGATATAGCCATAATATGTTTTATTAAAAATTTTAATGCCATTAGTAGCATAATATGATAATTGATCTTGGTTTGAAAAGACAATTTCTAAATAAGATCTTAAGCCTTTTTTAAAGTATTGTTTGGCTGCAATGATATCTCTTTTCAGACTTTTATATAAAGAGACCATAATTTTATTAAAAGAGTTACAAAGATCTGGAATTTCAATGATTAGTGCATTGTTGTTTTTTGATTTAATTTGGTTCCTAGGAGAAAAAGCTACAAAGGTTGATTTTCCTCTTTTTAATTTTGCTAACATGTTTGTGCCCTGTTTGGCAGCTGATGCATAGCTTAAAGTGGATCTGTGTTTGTGCTGTTCCTCTTTGTTTTTCCTTCAATAGTTGGCATGTGACTAATTTTATTATTGTTTACATTTTTATCATTTGTTTTGTTCTCATGATTTAATGTGTTTTCTAAAGCTTGAAAGTTGTTGTTTCTTTGAATAATATTTTCCAACCAGTCTTCCTTGTTTTGGATTACTACTACTGGTACTAGTTTTCCACTTGCTACTTCTGTTTTTTCTTGTATTGCAAGAACACACTCAGAAGAAATGTTGTCAGACTTTTCTGCCAAAAGGTTGTTGTCTTCTTCTTTTTCAATGTCAAGTTTTTGTATTTTAAAAATTTTTTCTGTTAATAAAGGTTTAACTCTTAGAGTGAGTTTTCTTTTCTTAGGTACAAGGGCTCTGGCCCTTAAGGTAGACTTTTTTGTTGGGTTTTGTTTTGTGTTTAGGAACTTTATAATTGTTGTTTTTTATTTTTCTTTCCTAATCAGAGGTGAACAGGAAAGAGTTTTTTTTAATTTTACTTGTCCAATTTTTTTATATTAGTATCTGTTTTCTAAATTTAGTTTTTATAATAATATTGTCAAAAATTTATATTACCTTTTTACTTAGGTCTTCCTAAGTGAGTTCTGGTTTCTTAGTTCTACAGATTTACATGACTATAAGAACTTATTTTAAATTTGTGTTACTTATTACTAGTTTGTATTTTTTTATATATCTAATTATACAAATACTTCATAACTTGCTAATTTTATTTTATTTTTTTATTTTTATTTTTTTAAATATTAAGATAAATACTTGCAATCCAGGATTTTATTAATAGTATATTTGGCTAATAATTGTATTACAACTACAGAGGGCAACTATGAAGAGAGTGTACAACTAGTCACTTGTACAACTTTAGTCATTGTCTAATTTAAGTAGTCTACCTGAAGGTTCTACACTAGCTGCCATACCTGAAACTTACTTGTAAGTTCTCTATTTAACCACTCTGTTTTCATATCTACTTATCTACCTCTGTCTACCAATGACCTCAACTGATGTTAGTAAAAATATGCCATAGTTACTAAGTCTTTAAAGCAGTTTACTTATATGAAAAACCTTTAACCTTGTACTAAATCTTTCAGAATCTTCTGCATTCTATTCTTACAGCTAACTTGGTATCACTATGGCCAAGACTAATACTGGTGGTCAGAACATATCATTAAACTGCTATGCCCTTATAGAGTTTATTCTAATTCTAGTACTAACTTCACAACATATTCTTACTGCTTTGGTATTCAATTCAAGTTTCACCAAGCTGCCATTCCAGATAGTCCAAAAAGGTAGAATAAACTGTATCTTTAGTTTATATATTTGTTAACATGTATCTTTTTTCTTCGAAACCTAGAAATTCTGGCAGCATGGTTGCTTCATCTGGTTTCTTCTCAAAGACTAACACATTTGTCTGATTTCACAAGTTTTAGCTCTGTTTCATAAGTCTAGTCTTTACAGTAACACTGTCAAAGGTTCAGGTTACCTTGCTATTTGGGTTTTTCAAGTAGGCTTCTGTCTTCTTATCTGGTTTCTGTGATTTACATGGTCTAAGGACTTATCTTGGGTTTACATTACCTGGTACCAGTTTGTGTTCTCTTGTACAATGTTGTATTAGTGTCTAGACCTTTTAGTTATGCTGATATAACATGGATTACAAATATCTTATTCCAACCAATCATGAAAGACAGTTAGCTGTAATATAGAAAAAATTGCAAATTTTCATCATCACTGGGATTTGAACTCTAGACCTGCCACTTGAGAGTTGACAACCTATCTATTTCACTAGGTTGTCACACTCCCATAACTTGCTAATTATGCTGATACAATTATAGTTACAGATATCTTATTTTAACTAATTAAGAAAATGCTATTACTATAATATTGTCTATATATTATATAAGTTATTATCTAAATTTTTACTATCAGTAAGTTTTGAACTTACAATTTACTACTTAGAGGATTGACAACTTATTTACTTTACTAAATTACCATATTTTTTTTAATAATCAGTTAATTTTATATATTATTATAAAACAAAGAATTATTATTTTATTATTATTATTATTTTTTTTTTTAGATGTTAAGATGAGTACATATAACTTAGAATTTTATTAATAGTATATATTGACAAGTATCTGTTAATATAACAGTACAGAGATGATTATAAAAAGAGTATACAATTAGCCACTTATACAACTTTAGTTATTGTCTAATTTAAGTAGTTTACCTAAAGGTTCTATACTAGTTGCTATACCTAGAACATACTTGTAGATCTTCTATTTAAACACTTTAATCCTGTATTTATTATACCCTACCAATAACTTTAGTAAACCAATAAAGATATGCTATGACTGCTAAATAATATTTAACTTTGTACTAAAATCTACTGAAGCTTTTTGTATTCTATACTTACAGCTAACCTGGTATTACTTTGGTCTAGAACATTATTTGCAATTAGAGCTAACTATTAAACTGCTATATTCTTATAAGGTTCACTTAAAATTCTGATACTTATTTTTCTAATGTCTTTTTTATCATCTTCTACTAATCACTACTCAGAATTGACAGAACTCCTCAAATTTTCAATTTAAATAGCCTAGTGTGATATACCTTAGTATTCTTTTCCTTTAGTGATTCTGGTAGCCTGATTGGTTATATGCTCTTCTTCATATCTTGCTATTTAGTTTATCTGCTTATTCTTTTGAAAGTGTTTTATAGACTATCATCAGTTTAATAGCATTATTGAAAGTTTTATGCTATCTTCTTACTTGAAATTTCTAAGTGAGTTTTGACTCTTCAGTTTCTTTGCTTTTTATGCCTAGTAGTCTTATCATAAGTTTACACTAAAATCTTATGCAACACTGATTATTAATATTCTTCTATATAAGTATAACATTATACTTTGCATAAATGCCTTAAGCTTCTATTTGAGATAATGCAACTAAAGATTATAAATACGCCAATCTAACTAATCAACAGAGTCAGTTACCATAACATAGATATAAATTCTAAAATTCATTATTTATGAGATTTAAACTCTAGACCTGCCACTTAAGAGTTGATAACCTGTTCACTTTACTAGTTTGCCACACCTCTTTATTATTATTTATTATTATTATTATTATTATTTTATTATTATTATTATTATTTAGTATTAGTTATTCTTATTATTATATTATTATTATTAGTAATTACTAGAACTTTTTAATCACTTTGTAATTATTTAGTTACTTAGTTACTTAATTACTTAGTCATTTAATTGCTTAGTAATTAATTGCTTAGTAATTATTAATTACTAGTTGCTAGAACTTTATAGTTATTTAGTAAATATTTAGTTATTTAGTTACTTAGTTACTTAGTTACTTAGTTACTTAATGCTTAGTTACTTAATTATTTAGTTAGTTGCTTAATCATTTAGCTATCTAGCTTACAAATATATAAACTCTGCTAAATTTTTCAAGTCTAATTAAGCAACAAATATCTTTTTTCTTTTTTATATTGTAAATATATCTTAAAATTTTTTAGAAACAGAAATCTAAGAATAATCCTTTTTATAATTATTTTAATAAACAGCTTTTGACTATAAACTGTATTGATATTTTCTTTCTAGAATAATTCTTACAAGCAAGGTTTATCTTATTTTTAGTAAATAAAATAAAGTTATTAGTATTGCATTACTTTTTTCAAACTGTTATAGTTAAGAGTATAGTTTCTTGACAATATCTAGCAAAAGTTATACTTCTTTTTGAATATTACATATACTTGTAAAAAATTCTTTGTGCTATGTCATCATTATAGTATAAAAATTAAGAAACCTTTTATCTATAATAATATATAAAAGATATATAATAAAGAACTAAAATTATATAAGATATAAGTAAAAGCTACTTTGTTTTTAATCTATTTTTTGCTATAATAGTTTTAAACTTTTAGTCTTTAATAAGATAAAAAGAAGATTATTTATAAATAATATACTAATATATTTTTCTATTTAATAATAGAAATATAATTAGTATGATTTTTTTTTGATATTAAGATAAGGCCTTGCTTATATTTTTATTAATAATTTAAAATAGTTATATATATATATTATAACTAAAGCCAATACTTGCAGTTAGAGCTAATTATTAAATTGCTAACTATATAGCTACTACTATTTGTACAAAACAAATAAATTAAAAATTACATGTAACAATAAAAACTCAAACTAATTTATTTATGACTTAAACCTACTAAAGTAGTTAAAGCTTATTTAGATTTGAATATTTAGTATATAATTTAATAATATACTATATTTGATCTATAAAATAGACCAAATGTTAATTTTGTAAATTGCTTAGCCAGTAGAAAGACATGAGTTAGAGTGAGTATGTAATTGATCTGAAAGTTTGCAAAAGTATGAGTAAGTATAGTTTCTATAAAAATATGTATGCCTAGTTGCTAAGTTAAATAATGTTAAAGGTTTGTTGATTGGTTGAGATTAAGGTCTATTTTGTTATTTTTTTTAGTTTGAAAAGTGAATGCAATATGTTTTCTATAATTTTTTATATAATTATTTATTAATATTAAAAAGAATATTAATAATAACTTAAAAAACAGTTTTATATAATATGTTAAAGTTTTGAACTATTAATATAAATAACTTTGGAATAAGTCCTTTGAAAGTAATATTAGAATAAAATGTATTAGGTAAAATATATAGAGGATTGAGAGCTGAGTAATAAAGAATTTTATAAATTAGGTTGTTTTTTTGATAAATATTAAGATTAGATAATTTTTTAAAGACAATTTGGTTAGTAGAAGTTTGAATAATTTGGTTAAGCAAAAGTGCATTAGCACAAGTATGTCAGTAGAAATGCAAGTTAGCTAGGTTATAATAAAAACAGTTAGTATCTAAGTATTAGTTTGAATAAATAGTATAGAATAATTAGTATGTTGATAACTTGTTAAGAAGAATTTTAATTTTAAAGAATTTTAGTTGATTGAGTCTAAAATTAGTAATATTATATAAAGGTTTTTAATTGTAATTAAAATAAAGCCAAGTGGATTTCTATTAATATCTTGATTGAAGTATGACCATTTACTATTATATTTTTGTAATGTCCATATAGCTAATATGTCAGCTTTACATATTTGCTTAATAAAGTATCTTGTAGAAAGTTCTACATAATGTTGCTCTTATTGAAGAATATGATAAGAATTATAAAGATTTGTATAATTAAATAAAAGAAGTAGTAATAATAAATGTTGTTTAGTGAAAGAGTCTACTTGCTTATAAAAATTATTATCCAAATAAGTTTGCACTTTGTGAAAGATAATTTGTAGTTTGTATAATTTAATAATATTTAAAAAAGTATACCAAATAGACTACAAGTTGAATTTAAATAGCTTATTAGAATAAGTTAGATTAGATTAAAGATTATTGAATTTGGAAATTACTAATTAAAAATTAATAAAAATATTAACTACTAAATTGCATAAAGCTGTTGAAATTGCAATAATAATTAAGAAGAGCTTAGCTTTGTATAATAAAAGCCAGAATTGTATTTTAGCAGAAAAAGAGTTAATAGTTTAATTATTATTTTTTTTTTTTCGGTATTAAGGTGACCTCTTTGGTCCGAGCTTTTTATTAATACTTATATCGAGTACATGTTTTATATAGACGTATCTATAATGAACTATTAGACGAGTGTACA
>CAJVQA010004263.1:0-17913 GCA_910591915.1 Cetraspora pellucida | reverse complement strand
AATATAAAATAATACAATAATAATAATAATAAATAATATCTAAAAATAACTAATAATAAAAATAAAATAAAATAATCGTTCTACAACAATACTATCAAAATTTTGCTCAATTTTCATATATCTGTACATCTTTGTACAATCGTACAGTACTATTTTACTAACTACCTTAGTAAAACGGTAAAACCCTAGTACAGAATTAATATGAGTAATACAGATTACATACGCACATAGTAAGTTTTACTTATATAAGGGGTGCGTAACAGAAAATGAAGGTTACAAAAAAATTTAATTATGTATGTAGCTTCATTAGGTAGTAATATGTATACTCGGTAAGAAATCGTGAAGCTAAGCAAGTAGTTCTGGTGTACAAATGTAGATTAGAAGAACCCAAAAAAAAAACAAAAAAAAAAATTACCAGTAGATGAAATAAGAAATGATTTATTATAATTAAAAGAAAACAATAGTTAATTTTTTTTTTTAGGTTGCAAAGTTGTATAGAGATTGCATAATATATACCAAATTCTGTGAAATTAAAATTCTTTTTAATTCAATACTAAACAGGTTGTATACACGCTATCTTATTACCTATAAGTATTTAGAAATATAAATACTAAAATTCATATTAAGTGATGTAGTGATTTGAATTATTTTATCATAATTAATATTCAATTTTTTTATTAAATATGCAATAGGTTTAGAAAGAAAATAGACTATAATATGTTAATGCACTAAAGGAACTATGATTCTAAATTAAATTACTAATACTTATTGATTATAATTAGAAACACAAAGCATTTATTCCACTGTTAGTAAAAGCGAAAGACCTGAAGCAAACACAATTACTGAAAGCTCAGAAATAACCACTATTAATAAAGATTGTGAAACAGCTGTCATTAGTAAAAAACATAGAACAAATGAATTATGGGTTTTTAAAGAACACCACTTATTAGACATGATTCTAATAAGAGTAAATACTTTTTTGTAATATTATAATTGTTATTACTTATATTATTAGTTAATAGTTATTTTATATAATTTTACTAGCAGATTCTGTTCAATATACATATTGCAAAAATATTTTAAAGCATGATAATGAGACAGGAACTAGTTCTTTAATCTGGTATATGAAAAATACAAAATATAAGAAATATTTAAAGGTTGACAAGCCACAACAAACACTATAATTATCCGAATCAGGCATTGTTCTCTATAAATTCTCTCAAAAAAGAAGTTATCAGAATATGATAGAAATGATTATTAGGCAATCATATCCATTTTGTATGTTTGAACATGAAGGTTTTTTAAAGTTTGTAAAAAACTTGCAGCCACAATATAAAATGATGAGTAAAAGAATGATGCATGAAGATTGTATAGATATTGTTGGTAATCTTAAAGAAAAAGTCCACATGATAGTATAAGAGGCCTCTAGAAATATTAGTTATATAACAGATTTATAGACATCGATCTAAACTCTCAGATATATGGTTATAACATGTTATTTTATTAATAAAGACTGGAAACTTCAAAAATTAGTTTTGGGGTTCAAATTAGTTCCTGCATCATATACGGGAATTGTTATTAGTGAAGTGCTCTTAAAGTGTTTTAACGAATGGAATATTACATCAAGAACATTAGCAATTACTATGGACAACGCAACTAGTAATGATACTGCGATAACAAATTTAAAGCACAAACTTGAGAAACAAAACATGCTTATTGCCAATGGAAGTTTGTTGCATTAACGGTGTAGTGCTCATATATTGAACCTTGTAGTTAATAATGGTCTCAAAATGGTTAGAAATGTTATATGCAAAATCTGAGAATGTGTTAAGTAGATTTATAGTTCACAATCGCAACAACAAAACTTTGAGGATGCTGTAATTGGATGTTGTCCTGAGCTCATGTCTAGCCTACAACCAACTCTTGATATACCTATTCATTAGAATTTTGTATATCTTATGCTATCATCTACCATCTTATATAAAAACATGTTTGAGCATCTTGCATTATGAAACAATAATTTTGGTTTAATTATGCCTTTTGATGAAGATTGGGATAAAGCTAGAGATATTTGCAATTTTTTGAAACCGTTCTATGAAGGTAATTCAGGATAATAATATTCTGAACAAATTTGTCTTATTTAATATAGAACCAGTAGTCTTAACTAGTGATGAGAAAAATGCACATTTTATAATAACATGTACATGAATGCACATTAATGCACATAAAATATTTCATGCACATAATATCACATGATAAAAAAAAGGCAAAAAAAAGAAAAAACATTTAAGAAAGGAGAAATCTTGATAGGATAAAATATGCATAAAACGAAATTATATGCATGAATGTGCATGTTTCTGCAATCATGTGCATACATGAAACCCATTTCTAGTCTTAACTACTGGTTCTATTTTAAAAAAGACAAATTGGTCTGGGCTATCAACTCCCTTAGAGTGATCAAAAATTCATTATACAATCTTTCACATCAATTCCATATATTTTGTTCCATGCTAAACATAAATTTATATTAGTTTTAAATATTTTTTTAAGCATCTATCTATTAAAAGCATACTAATTGGGCATTAATTTTAATATAGTCATGAACATTATTTCAAAAAGTAAATATTCGATGGCAAACATCTTTCTTCCCTATTTAGTAACAATTAAGATATACATCGAACGAAATATTATTAATGCAAATCCTATGATTTGTTAAATGATCGTGCCAATGCAATTAAAGTTTGATAAATATTGGGCAGACATGGGAGAAATGCACTGTATTGCATCAATTTTGGATTCTCGCTACAAAATGTCATTACTTACTTATATATCAGCAAAAAATGCATCTATCATCTACTGAAGTAGAAGACAAACTAGATGATATTAAAATGAGGAAAGTTATTTATATATAATTTTTAAATTTTACCTTTTGTTTATTTTTTTTTTTAAAAAAAAACACTTGCTAAATTAATAACTATTTCTTATCTTGTAGAGCTACAATGATTTATAAATCAACATATGCACAAAATACTATTTCTTCTAATAGTTATAGTAATTTTTCTGATCTTTTTTTACAGGATGATAAATTGATGCAGGGCTATGACCGTTTTCTTGAGGATAATCAAGTTAATGCTATAAATAATAAGAATAAATTTGAGCGATATTTGAATGATCTGTTTGTTCCCTGTTCTGAAACATTTGACGTCCTAGTGTGGTGGAAGAAAAATGAATTGAAGTATCCTTCCATGTTGTCAATGGTGAGAGACATTTTTGCCATCCCAATAACCTCTGTAGCCTCCAAATCAGTAAGTAATATTTTAATTAAGTATTAACTTACTGATATAAATTAATTTATTTTTTAGTAATCAATGCTAAAATTTGGCTAATACTGAAGCTAACTATTAAATTATTAGAAATTTTAAATTTTTTTTTTTTTGGTTAGTTTTAGTGTTGGCCAAATTTTTGCATTAACCATATCATTGTTTGTTCAGATATTTAGTATCACAGATAGGATTATTGATGATGAACAGTCGAATTTCAATCTGGAAACTGCTGAAATGTTAGTATGTGGCCAAGACTGGTTAAGAAATAGAAAGAAACAAGGCTGAAAAAAATTAAAGAATGATGTACAATAAGATTAAAGCCAGTTTTTTTTTACATAAGGCTTTTTTAATGTAAAATATTAAAAACTAATGATAATGTTAACTAAGTGGTACAATTCTCTAAAAAAAAATAGGCAACTAAGATAAAATACGGATTGAACAAAAAAATGCAAATCTAATTCTTATGTCATTACGTATTAAGCAATTATTTGGATAGTAAAATGGTTACAAATTTTGTTCAAGATTTTATATATAATTTCTTGAAAAGAAATATGATAATATTAAAAGTGAAGAAAGCTGAATAATAGGCTTTTTGAAGTGCATTTAATAATTTTATACTAATGTTGTTGCACTTGTTACTTTTATGTTTAAAATGTATTTGTTTTAGTAATTTTTTTAAACACAGAGCAAAGCATTAAAGAAATCACCTAATAAATAATAACTAAGATTTATATGCAGGCTTTTTGTCAGGCTTGGGCTTTAATCAGGCCTAAAAAAAATTTTTGGGCTTGTTTTTGAGTCTAAAAAACTGACCTGACCCAGCCTATTTCATACTATAATCATATTATAAATTACAGCTATTACAGTATTATCATAATTCCTAGGACACCTGATAAAATTTGCTAAATGATTTTTCAGCCAATTTGGTTAAATTATTGATTTCGACATAATCGGTATATAAAAAATATATTTTTACATGTAGAATCATGATAATGCTTAATGGATTGGGCTAGGTTAGGCCAGGCCTAATTTTTAAATAAGCCCAACTTGGGCCTACTACTTCCGATTTTTATTTTTTCAGGCCAGGCTTGGGCTCAAAAATATTTTTTTGAGTTTGGTTTTGGGCCTAGTCAAGCTTGGCCTGACCCAGCCCATTTCACACCCTATAGTGTAATAATGAGTTGTCATCCTCCAAGTGGCAGGTCTAAGGTTCAAATCCCACCTATGATGAAATTTAGAAATTAATCTGTGTTACAGCAAACTGTCTCTTGATGATCAATTAGATTTGTGTATCTGTAACCTTAAGTTGCACTATCTCGAATGAGAGCTTGGGGCATCTATGCCAAGTGTAATGTTACATGTACATAGAGGAATGTTAATAACCAGTGTTACATAAGACTTCGGTGCAAACCCATGATAAGACCACTGGGCACAGTAAACTAAGGAACTGAAGAGTTGGAAGCCTACTTGGAAATTTCTAAATAAAGAGGTAGCATGAACTTTCGATAGTACAGTCAGACCAATGAAAGCTTATGAAACACCTTCAAAAAGATAGGCAGATAAACCAAATGTCAAGATGTGTAAAGGAGCACATGACCAACCAGGCTGCCAGAATCGCCAGAGGAAAAGGATACATAAGTATACCATACCAGGCTATCTGGATTGGGAGTCTGGGAAGTCAGTTAGTTCTGAGTTGCAGCTAGTAGGGGATGATAGAGAAGAAGTTGGAAAGATGGGTACCAGGGTTTGGATGAACTTTACAAGGGTAATAGTAGTTTAAGGGGTAACCCTGACTGCAAGTATTAGCCTCGGTTATAGCATCAAACTAGGTTAGCAGTAAAAGGGAATATGGCTCGCTCTGGTAGGTTTACCTCAAGGATAAAAATAGTCTAAGAATTATAGTTCTATGGTCGAATGCGAATAGATCTGGGTCTGTGATCTGATGAAATTAATACTAAGATTAGATTAGAGAATTTAAATGGAACATCTAAGCAGAGATGTTAGGTACAGCAACTGATAGGGAACCCTCGAGCAGACTTCTTAAATAGGTAATATAGAAAAGTTACACATGTAGTCAGTTGTACACTCGTCTAATAGTTCATTATAGATATGTCTATATAAAACATGTATTCGCTAAAAGTATTAATAAAAAGCTCAGACCAAAGAGGTCACTTTAATACCGAAAAAAAAAATAATTATTTAATATTGTTATATATCAAAAATCGTTATTTATCATTAGTAATATATATTGATATATAGTATTTAATTGATATATATCGATTAATTTTAATCAATATATATCGATTAATTTTAATCAATATATATCGATTAAATGCTATATATTGATATAAATCTGCTTAAAAATTTTGGTGATGAAACCTGATCTACTCAAAGATCCACAAAAAATAACAAAATATAATCTAATATTACCAATAACAACATCTAAAGCATTTGTAAAAACCAAGACTATTAAGAAAAACTTATTATTTCTATAGAATTTCAACAACTTGAATCCAAATAGACCAACAAGCAAACCAGTCACAACCAAATAAAACAACAAATAACAAACAAAACAAATCTAATATTTCTTAAATCCTAACAGAATTGTAAAGGGAACTAGAAAAAATTACAGATCTAATATATATTAATATACCTATAAGCTAACAAGAAAACATCACAAACATTTTGATAACTTTACACCAATATTTTAATATTGAAACTATACCTGACTATCTATTACAACTACAACTACTCTCAGAACCAAAATGGAACATCTTTATTTAAATCAATATTAATTGATCTAAATATAAACAATATAACTAAAACATCTAAACAATTTCTAACAAACAACAACTTATTAAACAATATAAAGATCTTAACATATAACATTCAAGATACAAATAACAAACTCAAGATGCAAATATGGTTAGAATACAGTTATAAAAATAATTACAACATAGTTAGCATGACTAAAACAAAGCTTGCTAAATCAATACATACTAGATTTAAGCTACTAAACCCTTATTACAACATATATACATCAAATTGCACTAGCAAAATTGCAAAAAAGCAAGAATTAAGCATAGGCAAAGCAATAGCAATATCCAAATTTCTTTAGCCATATATACACAACATTATAATATTAGAAGCATAGCAATTGCAATTGATTTATTTTTTCTACAAAGCCAAAAAACAAGTGTTATATTTGTTTATTTAATATTTAATAACAAAACACTAAGCAACAACACACAGCAAAAAATTACTAAATGGGTAACACATAACTATGCACATAACTACAGTACTATAGTTCTTGAAAACTTTAACTTTGATAAATAAAAACAAAAACTCAACCTACATTGCAACTATTCATAATAATGAAATCTTATGAAATAAACTATCTACGAGACTACTTCAACATTAACCTGCCTACCTGGACAAGAGGATCTTTATACAGTCAGATTGATGATATATAGATCTCAAACACATTAATGCCCAATATAGACCAATTAGAAATAACTAATGCTAAACTCATAACAGATAGTAACCATAGTATAATTATAACAACATGGCAAACAAATATAAGTATCAAAAAATATAGACCTAAAACAAGAAAAAAAACAATTTTCTTATACAACAAAATGACAGTAGATGACTGAACAGATTTTAAAAGTAACATTAATAAGTATATAAAAAAGCAAAAAAATAAACTTGACCAAGAGATCACTACAGAAGAAGAATTGAACAAAAGCTAGAATATACTAAATCAAGCAATCAAACAGACAGCTAATAATAATATATCTAAAACTAAAACAAGTTTCAAATTGCATTATGTGTTCTTCAAAAAAGCCACAAGACTTTATGCTGCTTTGCAAAAGATTAATCAAATCATAACACACTTAAAAAGAAATGACCAAAACATAGTTTCAATAACAACTCAAGAAATTAATAACAATATTAATAAGATTAATAATCATACAGGTATACAATTATCAAAGCTCAATTATATACAAAACACTAATACACCACTAGAAGATATTATTAAACTACTAAAGCATCAACAAAAAATAATATATTAGGCTTGAAAAATAGAAAACAACATGATACATAAACAAAAAAATTCAAAGCAACATAATAAAAAGACATAACAACTTTTCAACCAATATTACAAAAATGATTAACAGCATATTGCACAGGCATACAGACTCAGTTATACTTAATAACATTACATATACAAATAAAATTATAACAGAGCTGCAAGCAATTAAAAAAGAAATTAAAAGATACTTTCAAAAATGAACAAAAAGCAATCCTATAGACAATAACTACTAGGCAAAATGGCAAGAACAATACTAGCTACATAGAAGAATAAACAAGTCCTGGTATAATACAATATCAAATTCGATAACAACACAAGAACTACAAACCAACTTATAGGAATCACCAAATAGCAAAACAACAGGACCTTAACAAATATCAAATAAAATGCTAAAACATCTAGATATATATACTTATAATCTTTTACTTAAATTTTTAATGCATGTCTTTTAGTTAAAACAATTTTCAAAATGTGAATACAAAGCAATATATATCCAATATTGAAAAAACAAAAATTTTCAAAAAAGTTTAATGAAACATATCCAATTACTCTAATCAAACATATTAGAAAGATTTTCACAAAAATTATAACAAAATGATTAAATACAGTATTTAACAAATATTCAATTTTACATTCAAGCAATCATGTTGAAATTTCTAACACTTTTATACAAATACCAATTGCTACAATTAGTTATATTCTAGAGAATGCTCAAATCAAAAACAAGGAACTATGGCTTTTAAGCCAAGACATGTCAAAAGCATATAACATAATCTATATTTTCTTACTTAAAAAAGCCTTACAAAGAAGAGGTGTGATGACCTAGTGAAGTGGTCAGGTTGTCAACTTTTCAAGTAATAGGTTGGGTGTTCAAATTCCATCAATGGTGAAAATTTAGATAATCATCTATATAATATTTATATTATGACAACTGTTACTAATGATTGGGTTAGGATACCTGTAATGGCAGTCACACCAGCATGACTGGCAAGTTATGGGGCATTCATGTAACAGGTCACATGACATTGTCCTTTGGAACAAGGTTGTAGTTACATAAAGGAATGCAAACTGGCAATTAGGTGATGCAAACACTAGATAAGTCCTTGTGGCTATGTAAATTTATTGAAATTGAGTAACAAGAAGTCCATTTGAGAAGACCTGAGTAGAAAGGTAGTCAGATCTTCAATGGCCCTATTATAAAGGCTAGCCATATAAAACAGATACCAAGGTTGAAGTAGCTAGATAGGCAAAAACCTCTAAGTGGAGGGTACCACCAACCAGGCCACCAGATCGAGCTGAAGAAAAAAGATATTGAGCTAACCTGATATATCAATAGACTGGTCGTAAGTCCTACTGGGCTATCTGGATTAGGAGTTTGGTAAACTGGCAGAAGTATGCTAAAGTATTTTAGATATGCTATGAAGTAGATGCTAGGGTTTGTGTAAACTCTACAAGGGCATAGTGGTTTAATGGTTAGCCCTAATCACAAGTGTTGGTTCTGTCATAGTGATACCTAGATTAGCTGTAAAAATAGATACAGAAGGCTCTAGAGGGTTTACCTTAAGGATAAATTAGTTCTAAGGTTGAGACAATGATCTGGGCATCTAGGATAACCCAATGATATTAATACAGATTACAGGTTCAGAGGGTTTAAAGTAAAACACCCAAGCAGAAGTATTAGGTACAGCAATTAGTAAAGAACCTTTGGGTGGACTTCTTAATTAGATAATATAGAAAAGTTACATGTGTAGCCAATTGTATGCTCTTCTGTAGTGGTTTATTGAACCACAATACTGATAAGTAATTAATAAAAGTTAAAAAGACCAAAAAGGTCACCTTAATAAAAAAAAAAAAAAAAAAGCATTACAAAGAATACAAATACTAGAAGAAACAACAGAACTTATTACAAATATCTTTACTGATCGATTTAACTATGTAATAGCAAACTTTGGTCTTACAAAACCATATAAAATAGGTGATGGCATAGACCAAAAAGAGACAATAGCATCTCTTCTGTGGCATATTTAGTATGATTCACTATATATAACAACATAACAGACTATACACTAAGCACTATATATATTGAGAACAATAAAACAAAAAATATACAAACAAATCTGCCAGCACTAGCATATATGGATAATACCATATGAATAGCTTAATTTTAACAAGAACTGCAAGCAACTATCAAAATCGCAAGCTTATTCTTCTTTCTTACAAATATAAAAGTAAACCCTAGCAAATCAATATTAGCAGTAACCAACTTAAAAAACATAAATAAAAACATAGTTTATGACAATATAACAATAGAAGCAATACAATCAAAGAAGGCTTTTAGATTCCTTAGATGCTAATATACCATTTTCAAAAATCACAAGCCAATCTATAAAATTATAAAAGAAGAAGCTGACAATGCTATAAGAAGAATCAAAAATGCAAACATTACAGAAAAGCAAGCTATATATATTATTAACACAGTTATCTTAACAAAAATCACATATAGAGTCCAGAACATATACCTACTATTACATTTGTAAAATCAATTACAAACAACTATACAACAATAGTAAAACATAAGACTGGCCTAGCATGAACTATATCCAATTTAATACTTTTTTATTATCACATATATGGTTTGTGAACAGTAACAAATATTCAAACATAATAGCATATCTCACTTATACATAGGCAACTAAACTACTCAAATACATCACACCTAATAATGAAAATATATATACAACAAATCCAAAATGCAGCTCTTAACAACAAGTCAATTCTGACCAATAGTACATATGTGCTACCATAAAAAGAAACAAAAACCTCTCTAGCAAACATGCTACTCAGTCTATAGCAAACAAACTTAACTTTTCAAAACAACAACAACAATTGGTCAAAACTAATGGATTATAGTAAAACAACAATAGGCCTTATACTTCAGTATATAGACAAACTACATGCAATCAAAACTAAACTAAACAAATTAAAGCTTTACTCAATTGAACAATGCACTAATTATAATAACACAGATACATTAACCTGGATACAAATTTTATATACAATACTTTATATACCAAGAGGAAAAGAACCTAAATAGTACAAAACAATAACAAGTATTATAAAACAAAATCTAGATGACAACACTTATAATCTGGTTATTCCCAATCTATATATATTTACTTATAATCAAACACTTAAAAAGAGAATCTGGGTAATAAAGCATAATACAATTACTAGCTATATAGAATAAATATTATTAATAAAGAATAAACAAACAATGATTAATTACTGAACTATCGACAATACAACTAACAAACTAAAACTATGTACAGGATGCAAATGAAATAATTCCAAATTAAAAAAAGAAAAATACACAAGAAAAGTCAATATACACAATCTTCAAAAAATAGTAGTTGATAGCAACAAGATTATTAGAGCAAATATGAACAATCTAAAACAAACAACTAAATGCATTAACAATTAACAAATACCAAAGAACTAAAACATATTGTTAAAACATTATAAACTAGTAAACAAGACAATACAAAACCCAGAAGCAGCTAACTACATACAAGATCTACAACAAAAATGCAAAAACTACAAGTATATTACTTTTTAGTTAATTCAAAAACAACAAATAATTAACAACATATAGCAGAACATAATAATATATGACATGCCACTAACAAAGCAATAATGCAAAATAACTGCTTCTGGATGGCCTTCTACAACCAAAACACTCATTACAGCTCTAATAATTAGCTCAACTATTGCACTTTATAGATCTAAGATAGAAGTTATTACAAACAAAATACAATTTACAAAACTAGCAAAAATAGTAAATACAATTACAACAGAAAACATATATCAAATTTATCATCGAAATAACTGGCTAAGCTGGTTAATATAGAAAGCAATAGTTGCAAGAAAAGACTTATATTATATATTTATAATCAACAATCTTATTACTTACACTATACAACTAGATTCTTTCATTATAGAAACAGATATAAATCACAAAAATATATGTCATAATATTCTATATTCTATATAGCAAAACAAACTAATTAAACACAACATCAGAAAATTTGTTTATCATATTCATAATGCTAAATATATAGCACACTGGCAATTACAAGCAAGAATACAAATTTGGGACACTAATCACAAAAACCTAGACTAGAATTTCTTTTACAATTACTTAAACTATCAATATGCTCTAACACAAAGACAAACCAATTCCAAATACTCTCAATTAAAAGCTTTCAAAATAAAACTACTACTAGAAGAACTGCCAACACTAAAGGTTCTATATAAACAGGATAACAAAAAATATTCTAATTCAACATGTACATGATGCTATACTACAACAGAAAACAACTAACATCTGCTAACATGTATCAGCAACAACACAAGTTTAAGGAAAATAATAACTGAAACAGTTAATAAAAGCTTGATAAAGCAAGATATAACAGACAACAAAATACAATACCAAATAACAATGCTAATTACTTAAAGCATATGCTTGACAGATATACAAACTAAATTAACAAGAGTGACATTAGGAATGTTAGCATAAATCAATACAAAACATATAAACAAAATAGCAAAGTATCAAAACCAAATCACAGCTTATCAGTCTATATAATGCATAAAATCACACAAAAAATATACAAAGAAATATAGTTAATATGATGCCAAGAACAACACAACACATCAAATATACCCAGTACAACACAGTTATAGAAAGCTAATAGAAATATAACAACAGTCTCAATAGCTATAGCCAACATACATAATACTGTACTAACAGATCTAAAAATAGAAATTAAACTTAAAATTTGAAAAAAACTGTTTATTAACTATAATACATTACCAAATTACATCAATACAATAGTAAACTAAGTGAAGACTTTGACCCTTTTTAGCAAAGTCTAGGTCATAGATAAATTAGCCTAAGCTTTAGTTTTCAGAGATTAAATAATATGTATTACAAATTAAAATATATTTAGATATTAATAATCAATAAAGAAACTAAGGCAAAAACTCACTTTTAAAAATAAAAAAAAAAAAAAAAACAATTAAAAACATTATATTTATATGATTAGGCAAAATCAAAGACTAGAAAAATAATGCACAAGAGCTGCAAAAGTGGTTAGAAATAAAAGTAAGTCTAAAAAACATTCAAACAAAAGTGCAAAATAAATAGAAATATATAAACAAAATAAATAGTATATGGAATACAATAGAAGAAGCAATTATCATAACAGCAAATAAGCATATACTCAAAAAAAGAATATACAACACAACAGTAAATAGGAAAACTAGTCAAAAAAAACAATAACAAAAAAAGATATTATAAAGCTTCAAAGATTAATTAAATATGCAAAAACAAGAAAGAACTAAAAAATAACAGAAAAAGAAAGAAGCAAAACAAATGAATAATTAAAAGCACTAGGCAACAAAATAGGTGCAAGACTGCCAAAACTACAAAGACATTAGTTATATGTTTGAATAGAAGATATAAAAAGATGGCAGAAGCTCTTACAAAAAAAAAAGAACTAAGAACAAGCACAAAGAAGGCAAATAGAAGAAAATATAGATAAGAAATATAAAATAATTAAAACAGACCAAGGAAAAATGCTAGCCAATCTTTTAAACAAACTGTATAAAAAGATAATATTGAATAGACTTATTAAGTAAATAAAAGAGAAGACATCTAATAATAAAGCCAAAAGAGATTAAGATAAATATAGCAGAACATTATAAGATGCAGTTTAGAAAAAGAAACACCAAATTAGAAACAATAACAGAAAAGTGAAAAAAGATATATAGGTTAAGAGAAAGCATTAGAGAGAACTGATATGCAGAAGTTGAAAGAAAAATTAAAGAAAAAAAATGAAAAAAGATACTAAGAGAGTTAAAGACAAAAACAGCTTCAGGTATCTTAGATATAAGCTATATACTAATTAAAAGAGCAGAAATAAAAACACAAGAAGTCTTTAGAAGCTTTGCAAACTTATGCTTAAAAAAAGAAGAAATTCTAATAAAGCAGAAGATAGCACAAGTTTATTTAATACCAAAAGATGTAGAATAGGAATATAGCTTAAACAACATTCATCTAATAGCATTAATTAAAATATTTAAAAAAGTTGTAACAAAGGTGGTAATAAAAAGGCTTGCCAAAATATTCATGAAAAAAGAAATACTTAAAGGACCAAACTTTGCAAACCTTTTAGAAAACTTAACAAAGCAACTAGTGCAGATTTTAAATATAATAATAGAGAATATAAAAAAAAAAAACCAAAGAAATATGAATACTGCTGCAAGATATAAAAAAAGGCATTTGATTCGGTTTCTCTTAAAAGTCTTGAACTAGCATTACAAAGAGTTAAAATACTCAGAAGAACAATTAAATATATATTGAATTTTTTTTATAAGAGACAATTAAGAATAATTACAGCCTATGATCTAATAAAAAAACTAATAGCAGAAAATGAAATAGATCAAGATAAAGTAATTTTATTATTAATATAATGTCTCTTCTATAATCCATTATTAGAAAGAATTCAAAAAGATAAAAGTTTAAAGTATAGAGTTAAGCAACAAGTCCAAAGAGATATACAATACAACAATATTACAAAATATCTTTAAGCAGCAATTGCATATGCAGATAATACAACATGAAGTGCAAGCAGCAAAGAGCAACTAATAGAGATCTTAGAAATAGCTGAAGAACTCTTTGAAATGAATGATATAGAGATAAATAATGCAAAGACAAAACTAATAATAATAAACACAAAAGTCAGAAAAAAAGAAAGAGTAGTAATATATAGAAAAAGTAAGATAATAGAAAAACTAAGATATAAAATAGTTTACTTATTAGGAATATAGTTAAATAACAGAATGTAAGATGTATAGTATAGGACAGTAAAAGACATCCAATTAATATATATAAGTACCAATTTTTGGTTCTTATATAATCAATTTTGATTGGCTAATTTGTGTGTAATTAATTTTGATTGGTTAAAAATATATATATGTTTTCTTTTTTTTTATATTAAATGCCAATTTTTTAAATTCATATAAACTTTAATCTTTTATAACTTTTTTAAAGCAAAGAATAAAAAATAATCCTCTAACAGAAATATAATTTATTTAAAAATCTATTAATTTGTTAGAGGTTTTTTTGATTTAATCTGTTTTAAAAAAGTTATAACACTTCAAAGTTTTTATTAATAAACATTAGATGTCTTTTACTATCTGGTACTGTACAAATAAAAAAAAAAGCAAAAAGGATAATAAGCCAAACTATAAGAGATCTTAAGTACAAAAAAATAATAATGAGTATATTGCATATATAAACAATATAGTAATAATAACCAAACTAAGCTATATACTATAGCTAACAAAAATGTTAAAAAAGAGGTCTGAATGAAATACATTAACCAATAATAAGCCTAACAAAACAAAAAAGCAAACTGCAAAGAATAGTAAAAAACTGTATAATAAAACACAAAAACCTTAGCAGCTATAAAACATTATAACAAGAGTTAACTATAAAGCAAGTAGATAATCTATTAGCAAGACTAAACAAACAAAACAGTTTTGAACAATTAACAAAGCTAAGAATAACACAAGGCTGTTAAAGAGCAGGCTTAGCAGAAGACATAAAAGACAAAAAAGAGGCCAGAAATTGAAACATATTTGAAGAATAACTTAGCATGTTTTACAATACTCAAAGTACTCTGAAAATTGCAAAAACATAAGAAAAATAAACAAAAAAAAAAACTAAATAAATAAAATATAAATAAAACTATTAGAACAGCAAACAAAGTAACAAACTAAACTACAGCACAAAACACAAAGCAAAATAATAGTAATTAAAAACAAAACAGCTAAGCAACAGACCTTTGGGCCAATATACAACTTTACATTTGAGGCAGCAAAGCAAATTAAAATAGAAAGCTATAATACTAGAAGTAAGGCTAGCAGCAATATTAAAAAACCAAACTTAAAAGAAAACAAAACAAATATAGACAGCATAGCTTCAAAGGCAAAGAAACTTTGTACTAACTCTACTTTATCTTACAAAAGATCAAAAAGTAGTAAACTGATATACCTCTGATAAAATCAAAAATAACATCACAACAAACAATAATAACAAAATAAAACCAAATTAAACAGATTTTAACAACAACATGCTATAAATAGAAATAGACAACAACAACCTATTCAAACAAGCAACAATATTTAAATAAACATAACTACATAACAAACTAGCAGTATGAACATAGTACTTAACCAAAATAGCATAGCAAACTTACAAGAACAGTCACAAGACTACAACAATAAAGCATCATCAACTGAAAACCAAAATACAACAATATTCGTAATCAATGATGATATAAAAATAGAAGCCAATATGCAACAAAAACAAAGTAATACAATAGCAAAACAACTAGTAGTACAAGCAATATACAGCCAAGTAGCACAAAAAAATCTAACACAGCCTGATAACAAACAAAGCACAAAGCAGAATAATTACACAAAAGAGTAGATACAAGAAATTAACAGAAAACTAGAAAAAAAATAGACCAAGTCTTTAACAAAGCTCAATAAAATTATAACAAAATAGTAATAACACTTCAAAGCAAAGAAGAAATCCAAGAATTTATTCAATACAAAATGCAAACTAAGCCTACAAACTAGGCATTACATCTAGCAATTGAAGCTAAATTCAAATATAGAGATGCTATCTTCTTTCTCACCTTTACAAAAGAGAAAAAATCAATCTCTTAGCATCAGAAAACATATGAAAACCTCTTCAAAAAAGCCTTAAAGAAATACAAAACAAATAACAAAATAACTATAACTAATAGACAAACAAGAGATCTAATTCACTAAAAGTTATAACAAAAAATAATAATTGATTACCTAACTAATATAAAGTTTTACAAAAGTTAACAAAGCAAATTTACTATCTTATTAAATATTATAAATAATTTACTAAAGACAAAATAATTAAAAACAATAAAGAACTATATAAAATAGTACAAAAAGCAACTACACTACATCTTGAACAACTACTACTAAACTCTAGCAAAATTCTAAAAAACATAGCTTAGATATTCATCTTCAACTTGCTAATAAAACAAAAAGTTTATACTAAAGCAGTCACCATAGCATTATATAAAATATACCAGTTTGACAAACTGCCAGAAGCCTATTTTATATTACTAAAAATATTGCCAAACAGGATCACTGATTTAAACTCTGAAATAAAACATCTGTTCCCAATTATAGAAAGAAGCCAACTTAGAAAACTTACAAATATAACTAGACAATTGAAAAACTATTACTCTTTTAACAGAATTCCAAATAATTATTTCAATCTATCATTACCAAAAAAACTGTTGCTGGCAACTTACCAAGACCTAAAGTCTACATACAGATTGCACTTTCCAATAGATCTACAAAATCCAGACACAAACTTTACAAAAACAATCCAAATGCTTAGAAAAGACTATTTTTTTGAAAGACTACATAATGACTACTTTTTAGCAAATTTACAATTGCCAAAAGAAACTAACAAAATCTAAACAACTAATAAGTTCATATATCTAATAATAGACAAATACAAGCAAAGAAGTTTATTCAACAAATTAGACTATATATAAGTTTTTACTCCTATTACTTCCTAATATTATGATGGCAAATTCAACAGACAAGCCAGATCTGCCAGAGAATCCACAAGAAATAACACAATACAACCTAACACTTTCAATAACAATATCTAAAGAGCTAATAACTATAGCAAGATTACTGAGAGAAACTTACTACTTTTATAAAATCTTAACAATCTGGATTAAGATAAATTAACAAACAAATTAAACACAATCCAAAATGGTAACTACAAACATACAAAGCAAGTCTAACATTCCTTAAACCCTAATAGAATTGCAAGAAAAGCTAGAAAAGATCACAAATTCTATATACATCAATGTACTAATAAACTAACAAGAAGATGTTACAAATACTCTAACAATTTTATAAGAGCATTTTTATATTAAAACTATACCTAATTATCTATTACAACTATCACTACTTCTAGAACCAAACTGGGATATTTTTATATAAACCCAATGCTAATACAACTAAATACAACAAATACAAATAATATAAACAAAACATCAACTAAACATCAAAATTACAATATACTAGAAAATATAAAAATCCTAATATATAATATTCAAGATGCAAACAATAAACTAAAAATGCAAATATGGCTGGAATTCTGTTGTGAAAACAACTACAATATAGTTAGCATAATTGAAACAAAACTTGCAGAATCAACTTACACAAAATTCAAACTATTAAACTTCTATTATAATATATACACATCAAATAGCACTAGCAAACACAGGTTGAACGAATGAATAAAGGGTGAATAATAGGTAAATAACAGAAAAAAAAACTGCCATTATTCTACCCTAT
>CAJVQA010004262.1:0-17914 GCA_910591915.1 Cetraspora pellucida | reverse complement strand
GATGGGATTTGAACACCCAACCTACCACTTGGAGGGTTGACAACCTGACCACTTCACTAGGTCACCACACCCTTTGTATAATCTTTTCAGTCTTCTTGTTTTGCTTATTCATATCGGTATATTGTTCTTGTTTGGTCTTTCTGTTTAATTTCTGCTCTATTACTATTTGTGATTATATATTTCACTCATATTTTTGTTGTTATTATCTTGTGGTTACTGTCTGTTATATTCTCTGCTTCTTCAATACTAGCTTCTTGTAGACCTGATGTTAGTGTTTCTGATAGCCAAATATAATCTATTCTGTTGCTGTCTTTTGACTTGATCATATGTATGCTTTTTTTGTCAGATGCAAATTTCTGTATAAATCTGTAAAGTTTTGTCTTCTGAGCCAGCTAAATATTGGCAGTTTTTTGTAGTTTGATGTTTGCAGATGTTGTTTGTCTAGTATGTTATTTGCTGTGTGATTGAAATCATCAAGTATAATTACTTCTGTATATCTTTTTTTATTTGTTACTACCTCTATGATTCTTTGTTAAATTTTCTTACTAATTGATTTGTCATTTGGTGGAATGTATATTCCTAGTACTACTAATTCTAATTGTTTAAAATATAATCTTATTTTCAGCATATATTCACTAACTCTTTTAACTGCTTCTACATGTTTTTTCTACTTTTTATTTATTAGTATCCCTATGCCTGAACCTTTTTTCTTGTTTATTACTGCATTCATCCAAAATTCCTTATACTGTATGTTATAACTTTGTAGTAAAAATTTCTTCTCTTATTTTATAATATTTGTTTCCATTATTCTTACTATTGTGAATTCTTCTTTTTCTGCTTATTCTAGAAGGTTACCCATTTTCTATTCTTTAGTTTTAAGTCTGTTAATGTTGTGACATGCTATTTTTAATTTCTTCTTTTCCTGTTTCTATTTTTCTTTTAAACATTTATATCTTGTTTTTATGTTTTTTACTTTTTCTTTCCTTTTCTCTCAAAATTTTTTTCTAGAAGATTCTGGTTCTGTATTTGTAGATCTTCTTTCTTTGTATCAATATTTCTGTTATCTAACTATTCTACTATGTCTTGTATTTAGTAATTATTTCCTATTTCTATATATCTCTTGTTTGAGTTTTGACTGCTATTGTTCTAGCTTTTTCCTTTTCTTTTATCAGTATTTCTATTCTCAAGATCTTTTTTCTCTATTTCTGCAAATCTTCTGTTTGAATTTTGGGTCATTCTGTTTCTGTTTCTTTTTCTTCTTTTTTGAAAATCTTTTTTTCTTCTATCTTCTTTTTTTCTTTTATTTATATAGAATACATGAATGTTGTTATACATAATTGGTTTTAATTAAGCTGTTTCTCTTTTCCTTTCTGTTGCAAATGAAATTATTGCAGTTCTTTTTCAGTTTACATTTCTATTTGGTAGGATATACACCAATTTTGTATCTTTATTTCTTAAACATCATAATAATAGAACTTCTAAAGCATTGCTTGGAAGCTCTGTCAATTTTGTTATATATTGCCTTTGTTTTTGTCTTGCTTCATGATCTTCTTTTCTTTCTGTTACTTTTACTAGTTTATGGTTATTAACTGGTATAGACCAAGAAATATTTTTTTTTCCTAATTTCTCTACTTGGATTATTGTAAGAGCCTTGTGTTTGGACCTTTTAATTTCTGTTATTTGTGCATTTTTAAATCTTCTGCAGAAGTATTCGAGTTCTTTCTTATTTATATTTGCTGGCAAGTTTCAGATTATTATATATTTTGTGTTCTTTGCTTCTTCTTTCTGTGTTTATATGTTCTTCTTTTTCTCAAATTTTCTTTTTTCTATAACCTTTTTCTTTATATTCTGTTATCTTTTTTATTTAGATGTTTATTATTGTATTTCTTTTGTTCTGTTCTTCTTCTTTTCTTGTTCTCTTCTGGTATCATTCTGTACTAATTACTTTCTTTTTTACTTATTCTTTATATTGCTTTGTTTCTATCATATTCACAATCGAAGTCTACCTCAATCTACAAATTTTCTCATTTAAAGGTTTCTTTAATATTCTTAATATGTTTATTGTTTTTTAGTGACCACTTGATGAACTTTATATGTTTTTCTTCTGTTTCTTCTGGCACATTATGTGCTAGTATATTATCAAGTAGACTGTTGTCTTTGTTGCAACTTTTTCTACTTGGTGCCTACATACTTTCTTCTAACAGAATTTCTACTATATCTATTTCTCTTTCTACTATCTGTTTTTCTTTTTTTTGTTTTTTTTTTCCTTTTGATGTTAAACCTTGTCTTGATTCTTTACTATCCATCTCTATATCTCTCATTCTATTTTTTTTGTTTGCTTTTTTCATGATTTCTTTTCTTGCACCAGTGGTTTATCTTTTGCTTGGTTTACAATTTCATTACTTACTTTTATTTTTGCTTTTTTCTTTATAATGAAGTTTTCTTTTTGTAGTCTTCTTTTGCTTGTCTTGTCTTCTTTTATCTTTCCTTTGATTTCTCTTTTTGTTTCTTGTTTGTCTTCTTGTTTTCCTTCTTTTTTGGCTATTTCTTGTTGCACTATTTCTTTATTTTCTTGATCTTGAGTTCTTTTAAATTTAATCAGCATTATATTTTTGTTTGCTTCTGTAAAGTTAAGCTTCTTTTCTGGTTATTCTTTTTCTGCTCTTTCAATTAATTCTCTGGTTTTTCTTAGTAGTACAACTTCTGCTAGGCTTTGCTCTGTAAGCATAGCCACAATTTTATTTTCTCTGTCTGGTATTACATATATATTACTTGACTGATTAAAGAATATTTTATTATGTATTCTATTCATTGCCAAGTATACTCTTTTTATGAATATTGTTGGAGACTTTCTTCATGCTTCATTACTTTCATGTCTATTTATATCTATATGCTTCTAATTGGTTCTTAGATTTTTTTTGTTACTTTGCTTATCTATATATGGAATTCTACATGTATTAACATGAGATTTGTGATATCTATTCTAGTTTGGTAGTTTGCATATATTTGTTGTTGTTTTGCTATTTTGTATCTTTTGTATAATATAAACAGATTTACATTACAAAGTCTAATGCCAATTTCTTACTACTGTCATTTTTTAGTAAGTTTTCTGCTTTTTTTTTGATAACTACTTTATTATTTTAGCAGATAGACTTTCTTTCTATTAGTATATTGCTTTCTATATTGCTGCTTTTTTCTGTTTAGAGTTACTTGGGATGTTTTCTATTGCTAATTTTGCTAAAATCTTTTTTTTTTCCTTAGCTGTTTTTTGTGTTTGAATGATTAACAGGAAGAGTTGAATATGAAAAAATAGGTTTACTATGCACTTATTCAATTGCTTTATAAATATATTAAAAAAAATAGATTTAATAATTAGTAATTAAATAATATAGACTTGTAAATATATATTTTATTATAAGTTTAATTTTAACTAGCATCATTTCTGTTATTATAGAAAAGTATAATATAAGTATAATTTTTACTATAAGATTAAATTTTAGCTATTATCATTACTGTTATTATAGTAAAATAGAATGTTATAATAACTTAAAAATAAAATTATAATGAGCTATTAGTAATTATTCAAATTTATAAATTATTCTGAATAATTTTTTTTATATATTATATACTTTTAGTGATGACAAAATTTTAGAATTCAATATATTACAAATCAACTATATTATTAAAAATGTAATTGCATAATCATTTACCAACTTAATCTAGCTTATTCAGCCTTCTTTGCATTGATACTAACTGATTATTGAATATTTCTTGACTTAATATTTTATATCTTTCTAAACCTTGATGCATAATTGCACTATTTTTGATAGTTAATAAAAGACCTTTTTGTTTTTAATCAGCCTAATTACTAATTAATGTAAGTGATTTAGCTGCCTTTTAGATGTTTTTGGAGTTTGCAATATGTATATTAATTTTGGTATTATATATATATTATTAATGTATATTAACAGGGATGTGGTAACCTAGTGAAGTGGATAGGTTGTTAACTCCCAAGTGGCAGGTCTAGAGTTCAAATCCTAGTGATAGTAAAAATTTGCAATTCTTTCTGTATTATGGCTAACTGTTTTTTATGATTAGTTGAAATAAGATATCTGTAACCTGTATTATATTAGTATAACTGAAAAGTCTAGGCATTTGTACAACATTGTACAAAGGAACACAAACTGGTACTGAGTGGTATGAATCCAAGATAAGTCCTTAGGCTATGTAAATTACAGGAACCAGATAGAAAGATGAAAGCCTACTTGGAAGACCTGCATAGAAAGATAATCTGAACTTTCAATAATGCCACTGTAAAGACTAGACTTATGAAATAAAGCTAGAATTTGTGAAACTAGGCAAATATACTGGTCTTTAAGAAGGAACTAGATGAACCTACCAGGCCACTAAAATTTCCAAATTTCAAAGAAAAAGAGTACATGCTAGCAAACATGTAAATCAGAAGTATATAGTTTCGATCTATCTTTTTAGACTATCTGGAATGACAGCTTAGTAAAACTTGAATTGAATATCAAAATAATAAGGATATGTTGTGAAGTCAGTATCAAGGTTGGGATAAACTCTACAAGGGCACAGCAGTTTAATAGTACATACTGACTACCAGTATTGGTTTTGGCCATAGAGATACTAGGTTAGCTTAAGAATAGGATACAGAAGATTCTGAAAGGTTTAGTACAAGGTCAAAGGTTTCTCATATAAGTAAACTGCTTTAAAGATTTAGTAGCTATGACATATTTTTACTAGCATCAGTCAGAATCATTGGTAGGCAAAGATAGGTAGGTGAATATAAAAACTAAGTAGTTAAATAGGGAACCTACAAGCAGATTCCAGATATGGCAGCTAGTGTAAAACCTTTGAGCAGACTACTTAAATTAGACAATAACTAAATTTGTATAAGTGGCTAGTTGTATGCTTTTCTTATGATTGCCTTCTGTGGTTGTAATGCAACTATTAGCCAAATATACTATCAATAAAATTCTGAGTTGCAAATACTTACCTTAATATTTAAAAAAAAAAAATTTAATGTATATTAACTGACTAATAGTTAACTTCTTAAACTGTAAGCTTTACATAAACTGTTGTATGATACTTTTTGTTTATTTAATAACTAAACTTTTATTTACTTTTATATTTAATTACACTTTTAGCATTCTCGATAATATATACTTCTTTTTAATCTGTAGTTAAAAATAGGGTATTACAACAAACTTCTTTTCTTTTTTTATGTCTGAGTTAACTACTAACAGCTTTGACTTGGCACTATTAATTTGAATATCATTGAATTTAAAAACCTTTGTAAAATCTCAATACTTTCTTGCATTTCCTCTCTGTTCTTTGTTATCTAAGTTGTATTATCAACATATGCCACTGCAGCTTGTTTTGCCTTTTTAACTTCAACTCTGTTCATTTGCAAATCCAGCACTTTATACACCTTAATTTTATAACTTAATCACAAATTATCTTGAATTCTTCTTAATAACAGATCATAAAATTTTTTTTAGACTAATAATAAAATTGTTTTTTCTTGTTTGATTTTATCTTCAGCAACAAATGTCTTTGTCATTCCAAATTTTGTTATAATGCTAACTTCTTTTTTGCTGTACAACTCTAAAATAAACCTTAATATTTCAACTAGCAGCTTAATTCTTTGTAATGCTAGCTGAAGTAACTTTATTAATACTAAATTGTATGCCTTTTTCATGTTTTGCATTAGTAATTACAACTTTTTATTACTTTCTTTCACATCTTTTCTTATTATCTTTACAATATGAATTGTTTTTTCTGTTGAGTTTTCTGATTGACTAGCAAAGTTTGGATCTTTGTGTATTTTTCTTTTTTTTATTATACTGGACATTCTTTTTGCTATCATCTTGATTAAGCATTTTCTAAATGTTTTTAATAGTGCAATTGGTCTAATATGTATTACAAAGCTTATAACCCTAATTATCATCTTTTGGAATTAAATATATTTGCACTAATTTTCACTTATATGTTATCTTTTCAAGCCTCAAACAAGTATTTGCAACTTTTTTAAAGACTTCTTGTGTTTTATCAATTGCATTCTTGATTAGTCTATAGCCAATATTTGACAGGCCTAATGCTGTTTTATTTTTAGTTTTTTCTACTGCTTTCATCTACTCTTCAATTGATATTTCTGTTTTTAACTTCTTGTATCACTTTTTTTTAACTTTTGCAAATAGCTTATAAACTCTTTTATTACTTTTTTATCTTCAATAACATCTTTCTGTTTGAACTGCTTACTAAAATGTTCTTTTGTTTGCTCTAATACTGCATCTAGTTCACTAATTATAATACATTTATCTTCTTTCTGTTTTAACACTTAGTTAATTCTGATTTTGTTATAATATTTGTCTAAAATACTAGTAAGCATTCTTCTTACTTCTCTATCAATTCTTTTATATCTTTTTCCTATCACAGTATTAATTTCATCCTTTGTATGCTTGTCTTCTTCAATCCTCTCTATTACTCTTAATACTTGCTACTGCTTCTTTGTTAGCTAACACACTCTTTAAGATTTGCTACTTTGTTCTCTCCAATATAGCCTATTTCTAGACCATACTTTACATTTATCTTATCTATTTTCATATTGATTTTTTCTAAGTTTAGTTTAATTCTTTCTTTCTTTACTAGCTTTTTAAGCTTTTGTAGTAGCTTACTTAGTACTATTACTCTTTTGTGTAGTATTGTTATCATTTTCTTTTTTTCAATATTACTATTTTTTTGAATTATTTTTTTTTTTAGTATGTTTTTATTTGCTGCATTATTTATTGTGCTGAATATTATATTCCAAACTTTATTCATATTAATGTTATAACCTATTTCTTCAAATACTTTAGTTTTTTATTCTTAGATAAATAATTTTCAAGATCTACTTGATAATTTTTTCAATTTTTTTTTATTGTCTTGTTATATAAATAAATTGTTTTTGTTAATTCTTTTTTTATCATTTCTGCTACATTATGTATTTTGATCAAGTATTTGAATGTTAATATTGCTAATGCAATATTATAATCACTTGACCTTATAAATTCTGCATTAATAATTTCTGCCTATTTTAATCCTAGTTGTAGATCTTTTGATACCTATATCTGGTTGATTCTTGTTTGTAAATCTTGTTCTGCCCAAATGTAACCTCTTAATTCTAAGTTGCAGACTCTGTACATATTACCAAATCTTTGTCTTATAAGCCATTTATGTAGTGAAAGTAATTTGCTATAATTCTTTTTATTGCTACTTGTTTTATTTAGTTTGCTGTATACTACATGATTAAAATTACTCATAACTATGAATTGTAAGTTACTTGCTCTTTTTACATATATATTTATTATTCTTTGTTGTAGTTTTTTTGTTTTTTTTTTGTTACTTGAAGGAATATATATTACTACTATCATTATTTCTATCTGTTTGAAGTAGAACTTTGCTTTAATTAAGTATTTCTTAAATCTACAGATTTTATCTATATGTTTCTCTTATTTTTGACTTACTAACAACCCAACACCTAAATCTTTCTTCTTTATACTCTTACTTTGTAACCAAACATCTTTATAATAATTGTCTTTCAAACTATATTTCAGTTTTTTACTATTACTATTTATTTCTACTAATTTCAAAATATCAACTTCTTCTTTTTTTGCCTACTCAACTATTGTTTTTAGTTTGATCTTATTATGCTTTATTCTATTTATGTTATAATATGCTACCTTAATACTTGTTATACTTTTGTTGTATCTATCTACATTTTGTGCAATATTCTCACCACTGCTCTCTAATTCTATATTAGACAAAGTAGTTACTTTTTTTTAAAGAATAACTATAGCAACTTTTAGAAGTGATTTAAAAGCAAGCCTCCTAATTGTCTTTCTTCAATATCATCTAGTCTTCTTAAAATTCTGTTAAGAACATCTTGCAAATCACTTTTTAACTTCTCTGCATAAACTGCTTTTGTTTGTATATTATTATTATACTTTATATTAACTTGCTTATCTTTGCTCTGCTAGTTTTCTTTATTACTATTTTTCTTTTTATCATTTTTTTAATTTTTTAATTATCTTTCATACTGTACACTTTTATCTATATAATATTCTTTTGCATCTTTTTTTTTTTTTTTTTAATTTCAATATTTTTAAATGCTCTTTTATTATACCACTCTAATCTTGTATTGTAATAGTATAGCTCTTTTTTGATAACTATTATTAAGTCTTAAAATAGACTGATGCTGTTTTTTATTAGTTTTTGTTTCTATTAACTAAAATATAAACTGCTTTCACTTTTATTGCTTTTAGTTGTTTTAATAATAGCACCTCTATTGCTATTGTTAAAACATTTTTAATTACTGCCTTATGTGATGCTCTATTTTCTAAAAACTCTTTCGCAAAAATACCTAAAGTAATTTTACAAGTTTTGCCTTCACTAATTATGCTTGATCAAATATTGATTTTCTGTTCTTATTTCTAAATTTAATAGCAAATGTTGCTGCTTTGCTATTACTACAACTTTTCTATTAAATAAATCTAATTCTGCCATAGAACTGAAGACACTTTCTTGCTTATGCTAATCATATTTCTGCTAAAATGTTCTACATTGTGTAGACATTGTTTTCTAACTTTATATCTTTATGAATTATTATTGTTTTTTTTATATAACTTTGTTCTTTTACTTGTTCTTTATGCATCTGTTCTATGTACTTGTTTATTACAGATTTTTTTTCTTCTTTGTGTTCTACTTCTTCTTTATCTGTCTCATATTTTTTATTTATCTCCATATTACTGACTGTATTTTTCAATTGATTATTTTTTTTGTTTTACTTTTTCTTTCCTTTTTATTTATTTTTTCTAAACTCTTCTTTGTCTTCTTTATAATCTATATAGTCATATTCTTGTTTTAGTAATATTTCTTTATTTTTTTTGTCTTTATTTAATTGCTCAATACTATTTTTCTTTGATTTCTCATTGTTTTTTACTTATACTTATTTACAGTAATTATATACTTTTATTAAGTTTCTAAAAACACAGACTAAAACTGCCTTAATGCTAACAAGTCTAGCCAATTTCTCATATTTTCTTAGAACTCTTGATTTGTGACTATTTAATATCTTTTTTTGTATTTTGTTGGATTTATTAAACATATCATAATACTCTTTAATTTTTTGTACCAGTCAATTTCTGTAAATACTGGTTAAACTTTTTGTATTACACTTCTTTGCATTATTTTTATATTTTTACTAGATATATTTAATATGTGATTTACTATCTATGTCTTGTTTATTTGTTTATTTACATTTGTTTATTTGTTTTATTGTGTTTACTATTTACTCTAACTTGCTTTATATATTACATGTATAATCTGCAATACAAAATTTTGTGTTTTTCTTTTTTTATCAAAAAATTTTTAGCAAAAAGTAAAATTTACTCTAAAAATCAAAAGTGACTACTATACTGCTATTAACTTAGTCTACTATTCTAACAAACTATATCCAATTTTTTATTAGCTTTAACTTTGTTTAGTTAACAACTATGCTTTTACTTGCTGGCTTTTGTGATTTTTATAATTTTTTTTTTGATCCAATTTTAGTTATAAGAATCAGCAAAAAGAGTTTTTTTTTTTATATAATTTGACAATTTTTAATTCTAACTTTAACTTTAATATTTATATTTTTATCTTTAAAATTTAAATATTTATTTTCTAATCTTTTTACTATATAATAATTATATAATTAATAGTTATTTATAAGAGAGTTAATAGAAAAAAAATATAAAAAATATATTTTAATTATTTTTTTTTAGTTTAAAGTAACAATCTTGCCTGTATGTCTTTATTAAGTAATATATGATTATATATTTATATACAATAATTTATCAATAAAAGTATAACTAGATATATATATAACTTTAGTTATTATCTAATTAAGAGTTTTGTCTATAAGATATTTACTACATGCCATATCTGAGACCTGTTTCTGAGTCTTTTATTTAAACTTTTTAATTTTTAACATATATTGTATATATATATAATAATTTGAACTAAGAAAAATTTTCTTAATCTGTTAACTGAACTGAAATATTTTATGCTAACTGATTCAACTAATTAAAACTTACTTTACACTTTATCTTTGAAAAGTCTCAGACCTTTACTCAACTTTTTGACCTTTTCAGAATTCTTGATCCTTCTATCTAATTACTGATTCTCAACTAATTGTATAGATTAACTGATTAAGAATTTATTTAACTGGTTATCTAAAATTTATTTAATTCAAATTGGTTAACTAATTTTAGTCTAACTGGTTCAAATTACTTTATATATATATATATTTTTTTCTTTTAAGCAATTATAATAGTACTTTATTAAACTATTTGTAGCTATATATATAAATACAAAATATTATTTAACTTATAAGTCTACTATTATCTAGTCATCCAAATAGTACCTAAATGCAACTTATTGCATTAATTAAGTTAGAACTAGAAATTATAACTCATCTAACCTTTGCCTTATAATAAAATACTGCCAATCTGAAGACATCTTCTCATAGAAAAGAGAAAAACAAAAAAAAAGATTTTAAAGTTAGAAAAGAAAGAAACAAAAATAAAAAGTAAAATAAAACTAACAAAAAGAAAATAAAACTAATTTATAAGAAGAATAAAGAAAAAAATCTGCTAACAGAATAAAACTTTATTCTATAATTGCTACTTGTTACAATGTTTTTATATTTTTATCAACTATGATTATTCTTTAGAAACTAAATACTCTTAACTAAAATGAAAACTGTATTCACTTGTAGGATAAAGTTTGAGCTAGACATTTTTTATATAAAAGAAATCTTCAAGTAAGTAAGGTACTGTGCCAAGATTTAAAATGCACTTAAGCAGTTTAATTCTTTATAAATCTCTAACAATTTTTTTTAAAAACTATTATACACATAGCTTTAGAATATATGCATATCTTAATATACTTTTAGTCTTTCTGAATTAAATTTTTTTCCAATTTGCTTTATGTAATTGGTCAACTTATGTGTTTGTTGTGTTTCTTATTTGCCATGTTTAAACAAATATGTAACTGCAAAAAGAAGTGATATACAATGTCAATCTATTGATAAAAATAAGCCAAATTCTTATTTTTTGAAAAAAAAACAAAAAAAAGTTGAAGAAGAGGTATATTATTGTTGCAAGAGTCCAAGTTAAAATGAGTTTTTTTAGTTTTCTTTTTTTTCTTTTGCTTCTAATATTCTTAATCAGAAAACTGATTTTATCTTTATTTGTTTTCAGAATATTCTTTTAGTTTGAATGCTAAATATGTGAGAGAGTCCATCAGACAAAAAGCTTAACTCAAAGCAAGAATTACTTAAGTTTTATTTAATTCTTAGTGTATTATGTATTTAAGCTTTGTCAATAGCATGTTTATTTAATATAAAACTAAAAATATTATTCACTTTAAAGCCAAAATCTTCAATCTACTTTCTGTACCAATTTGGTCCAAATAATCATTAAAAAGGATTTGAGTAAACTGATATTATATATATATATAGTACTTTATATTATTATTATAATAATATTTCAGGTTAAGGTTATCTTAATTACTATTTATATTAAAGTACTACCTTATTAAATATTACTAAGTATCTATATTCCTTCAAATTTATTCTCAATACAAATTTGCTAAATATGATATTAAGATTACCTTTTAGATTTTTATTTAACTTCAATATATCTTATATTTACTAAAATCAATATTAGTGTTAAAGGTGTTTAAATTTTAGTAAGTTTATTTCTTTTTTATAGTTTTCTTCTATTGTTTAAAGTATAGCTGAAGACACTATATTTCTAGATATTGAAAATCTGTTAGATCACATGATTGATGTCTGTTATAGCATGTAATTAACCAATAGAAATATGCCATATAAAGATCTATAAAAATAATAAAATTATAATAAATTTTATAAAACTTTAATTATTTTATAATATAGTAATCAAAATTTAATAATTTTGATATTATTTGATTCATCTTGATAAGATAATTCGAACAGTACCAAAATTATTAAATTTTGATTACTGGGTTACAAGATATTTGAAAAAAACTTTTTGTAATACAGTTTAATACAAAAATATAAAAAAAACTATATTGCAAAGAGTTTTTTTTAAATATCTCTTAACCCAGTAATCAAAATTCAACAATTTTGGTACCATTTAAATCATCTCATTAAGACAAATTGAATAGTATCAAACTCATTAAATTCTGATCACTATATCTTAAAATCATTAAATTTTTATTAATTTTGATCACTAAATAAATTTTATAAAAATTTAACAATTTTATAATCTAGTAATTAGAGTTTAACAATTTTGGTATTATTCAATTTGTCTTGATAAGACAATTCAAATAGTACCAAAATCATCAAATTTCGATTACTGCATCAAGAGATATTTGAAAAACCACTTTGTGGCACAGTTTACTACAAAATTTAAAACTGTATTACATTGAATTTTTTTTAAATATTTCTTGATCCAGTGATCAAAATTTGACAATTTTGGTATAATTTGAATTGTCTTATTAAAACAAATCAAATAGTACTAAAATTATTAAATTTTGATCACAAGGTTGTAAGATCATTAAATTTTTATAAAGTTTATTTAGTGATCAAAATTAATAAAAATTATTTAGTAATCAAAATTAATAAAAATTTAATGATCTTATAATCTATTGATCAAATTTTAATAATTTTGATACATTTGATTCATTTTGATTAGACAATTTAATAATATTAAAATTATTAAATTTTACTTACTAGGTTATAAGATATTCAAAAAATACTTATTATACAGTTTTTTTGAATTTTATATTGAACTATATTACAAATATTTTTTATTTTTTATTTTTTTTTGTTAAAAGCCATACTTGTGGCAATACTTTATTGACTTTATATCAGGTTAGCTATTACAACTATTTTTACAAATATGAGAGTACAGCTAGTTACATATGCAACTTTTAGTTGCCTATTTAAGTAGTCCACCCTAAGGTTCTACACTAGGTGCTGTACTTATAACCTACTAGGAGATTATTCATTTAAACCCTCTGATTATCTGCTCTGTCATATTGGAATCCCCAACTAACCCCTTGTATATATCTAACTGGTATATCATCTAAGCAGTATAGTACCTACCTTTTTTGTACTGGTTCCCAGGCCATTACATGTTTCAGAGTACGTTACCTGCCAGTAAGGCGCAGGAGGCCCCCTGTTGTTAATTATCTATTCACTTTTAGAACACCAACATAGGCTACCCTTGCAGAGTTCACCCAGATCCCAGTACTAACTTAACAGCATATTCCTAGTACTTTTAGTATACTTCTGCTTTGAACCAAGGCTCTTAATTCAGATAGCCTAGAAGGACTGTGATCTGTTCTTGGTATATTGAGGCCAGCCTAATATCCTTTTTCTCTGGTTTGAAATCTGGCAGCCTGGTTGGTGGTACCTCTTACTTAAGGTTCTTGCCTGCCCAAATCCTTCATATTGGTATCCATTTCTTAGGTTTAGCCTTTATAATAGTACTATTAAAAATCTATATTACCTTTCTGCTCAGAATTTCCAAGTAGTCTTCAGCTTTCCAGTTCTACAATTTATACAGCCTGAGGACTTATTTTAGGTTTGCACCGCCCAGTACTGGTTTGCATTTCTCTGTATAACAGGTTATACAGATGCCTCAGACCTGCTAGTCATGCTGGTGTGATCATAGTTACAGGTATCCTATCCCAACTGATCAACAGAATGCTATCGCTGTAATACCATCTATATATTATATAGGTGATTATCCAAATTTCACCATTGGTAGGTTTTGAACTCACAACCTATTACTTGGAAGTATGACAACTTATCTATTTTACTAAGTTGCCACACCTCTAATATTTTTTTTATAACCTTTCTTTTTTATGCTTTGGACTCCTAACAGAACCTGTTTCCTAATGTTTATTATATTACTTACTAATATGCTTTTTTTTTATTTTTAATATGTTTATTACTTTTCTTATATTAAGCATTAACTCTTCATATTAAAAAACTTTATTTTGAGAACTTTTTTATATACTGATCTTCTATTTTTATATGAACTTTTTTTTTTTTTTTTAATGTTAAGATGAGTAATTGCGACCTAGAAGTTTATTGATAATTAGTCAGCATATAACTATTGTGTACAACAGCTACAGAGACAATCATGAAAAGAGTATACAACTAGCCACTCATACAACTTTAGTTATTGTCTATTTTAAGTAGTTCGTCCAAAGGTTCTACACTAGTTGCTATACCTAGAACCTGCCTGTGAGTTCTCTATTTAAACACTCTAGTTCCCATATTCACCTCTATCATATCAACTGCAGCCATTGCTGCAAATATACCATGATCACTAAGTCATATTTAACTTTATATTAAGCCTACCAGAGCCTTCTGTATTCCATACTTATAGCTAACCCAGTACCACTCTGGCCTAGACCATCACTTACAGCCAGGGCTAACTATTAAACTGCTATACCCTTGTAAAGTTCACAGGGACCCTGATACCTTCCTTTCCTAACTTCTACACCTCTACTTCTGGACCTACAAGACCTACAAGACTTTTCAAACTACCAATTCAAATGGCCCATCTAGTGAACTCGGTAGCCTGGTTGGTATGTGCTTCTCTACACATGTTGTTGTTTGATCCATCTGAGGTTCTAGTAATCCTTTTTTAGAGGCTTCTGATGGTTTGGTAGTATTATTAAAAGTTCATGCTACTTCTTTACTTAAGATTTCCAAGTAGGTTTTCAACTCTTTGGTTCCTTTGCTTTCTATGCCTAATGGTCTTATCATGGGTTTGCACCAAAGTCTTATGCAACATCGGTTATTAACATTCCTCTATGTGGGTGTAATGTTACACTTTGCATAGATGCTCTGAGCTCCTATTCGAGATAGTGCAACAAAGGTTACAGATACACAAATCCAACTGATTGACAGAAACAGTTATCATAACACAGACCTTATTTCCTAAAATTCATCATTTATAAGATTTGAACTCTAGACCTGCCATTTGGGGGTTGACAACCTGATCACTTCACTAGGTCATCACACCCCTTCATATATGAACTTAGCTATAAGGTTTTACATATATTTATATGTTTTTGTAGATTACAGGTTTTTTATCTTTAGCTAGAATTGAACTGTTGACCTTGTTTATAAAGAAAGGTGTCTAGACCACTAGGCTTTAGGGCCTAACTCCAATATATTTTAATTATATTTTTATTATATATTAATTTTTTTTTTTTTTTTTTTAAACTTTGGCAGTCTTGTCATGCATCTTTATTAAGTATTTAATATATATTTAGTATATACAGTTATGCTTAAATTTTGGTTCGACATCCTCCAGCTACTTCGAAAGTGCCTAGAGACAGTCTGCCACACTGGTTGAAATATTATTTAGATCTAGGAGCTATACTAGGCTAGCCTTTAAGACTATAAAAAAAGGGCCTTACATTATTACTAACAAAATTTCTAACTGAACCCTAGCTATAACTCTTGTATTCTATTACTATCCTCTTTTTTTTTCTTTATCTTTTCTTCTTTTTGAGCTAGAGTTTGCTTGTTTGGATTTGTTGCTCTCATCTCTTTTAATATGCTTGTTTTTGCAAATGGTTGTTTTCTATATTTTCTTCTTTTTTTTTTAGACCTATTCCTAGTTCTTTTTCCCAAACAACAACTGTTTTACATCATTTCTTCTATATGTTCTTATAAAAACTATTTCATACTGTATTTACTAATGTTCGCAGGAAATCTTTTGCTTCTGTCAGTGTTTGCATCAGTTCTTGAATTATTTTTGTAGCTTTTTCATGAATTAATCACTTAATTATTTTATATCTGCTCTCTTTCTTTTCCTTTTTGATTCTTCCCCACATGATTTTTTTAAGTTTTTCTTTATTTAAGTTCATTCATGATTCTTCTGTTAGTGCTGACTACACTAGGTTGGTTGAGGTTCTTTTATATTTTGCCAATCTCTTTTATGATTGCTACATATTGCTAAATACTCTTGGTCTTCTTCTTTTTCTTCATTACATAGAATACAATATGAACTTGTATAAAGATCTGAACATTACTCTGTTAGTGTCTTTAATAAAGATAATTTTTCATTCAGGCACTTGATTAGTGTTCTGATTTGCTTGTTCTTTTTTATACTTGTACATTTTACTCCACTTTGATCTTTAATTTTCTTTCACAAAGGTGGTCAATTGTGCTCTTCTGTTTCATTGTTTGGTTTTAGCTTCTTTATAATTGATAAAAATCTCTATTCTACACCTATTTTAAGATCGAGAACACCTTTCAGAAATTGTCTTGTTGGACCTTCTATTGCATTATCTTCTTAGTATAATAAAACATTTCTACTTCATAGTGTTTCTTTAACTATTCTACTTTTATTTTCTAAGCTACTACCTAATTTTGCTAAACTATCTGCTAAATTATTTCATCTATTATCACTATAACCTTTAACATTGACTAATTCTAGTTGTAACTCTTTGAGATTTATAATCTCTATTATGCTTCTTTTTACATCATGGTTCTTTTTCTAAGCCATTGTTTGTTAGACTTAATTTTTAGTCTTCTATTTATTTCTGTTATTGCTGCTGCACTATCTGTATATACTTTAACTTTGCTATTTTTGGATGTAATTAAAAGAGCTCTCCAAATCACTAACAGTTTTGGCTTAGTTGATAATGGCCAGTTTTGCACTTCGAAGTAGCCTTCATCAATTTTTACTTCTTCTTTCTTGTCTACTTGCATTCAACTGACATCCATTTTGTTACCTCTAATTTCTTCTTTCAAACTAGATCTTTTGAGAGAACCATTTGTATAAAAGGACAAATTTGTGTAGTTTTCTACTTGGTTTTTGCATAATTTGCTTTTAAGTTCTTTTTTTAACTCATTACTTATATTTTGTTTTTGGATTAGCTCTTCTTCTTGTATAAGACATACTATCTTTTTGACTTGATTCTTCTTTGTTGTTGATTTCTCATATTTATGATTCTCTTTTATATTAATCATTTTTTTCTTGATTTCTAATTTCCAATTTTTAGCTTTTTTTTTTTACTAGGTTTGTTAAAACTCCTGATATCTCTGATTTGCTATTCTATTTTTTGCATTTATTTAGCTTCTTTTTTTTGGTTATCTTGCAACCTTTATATTTTTTAAGTATTAGCTTTGGGTCATTTTTTTTTGTTCTACATTTTAATGCTTTGTAAGAATCTTTTTATGTTCATTTATAAGAGTCTTTCTAATTACAAGATTCTTGCTTTCTTTTCCTTTTAAACATTTTAGTATAATTCAGTTTTTTCTTCTTTTATTTTCAGATAGTTTTGCTAAACTAATCTCCAAGGCATCTATATTTAAAGTTTGCATATTGAAGATTGTCTTTACTTTTCTTGTTTCAATATTCTTAATTATTTCTCTTTCTATTATTTTAAACCATTTAGCTACTTTTTTTTTACTTAAGCCTCTTCTTAGAACTTTGAGTTGCTACTATGTAATTATTTGGTCACCAGTTTTGTTGATCAACTGTTTTGTATAAAAAACATTTAGTTTTTTTAAAGCTGTTGTTGCTTGTACTGTAAACATTTTCCTAAGTACTTTTGCTATTTTTTGCTTATTTTGCTTACAACTGTTCTTTATATTATTAAATCTAAATGTTAATTGCATGTCTTTTGCTTTTAACATTACTTGATATACTAAATTTTTTTTTCAAAGCTTGTTGCATATGTTCAGTAAATTTTTTTTTTGGTATTAAGGTGATCTCTTTGGTCTTTTGACTTTTATTAATCACTTGTCGGTATTGTGGTTCAATGAACCACTACAGGAGAGCATACAATT
>CAJVQA010004261.1:0-17915 GCA_910591915.1 Cetraspora pellucida | reverse complement strand
AAAAGAAATATTTAAATTTTTAAAAAATTTAAAGAATTAGATTTTTTTTAATAAAAAAAAGTTTTTCAACGAATGTATGCTATAAAATTTTATTTATATTACTTATATAGATTAATGCATATTTATTTATTTATTTATTTTAATTTTAATCTATAAAAGTAAATTAATTTATAGATTGCATATGCAAAACGTCTTACGTTACGCAAACATTACTACGTTACGTATACGTCGTTACGTTACACATACGCCGTTATGTTACGCATATATGTATGTACATACTATTTATATACATATATTAACTAAAATTAATAATTTATAATTTATATACGTACGTACGTACATATGCGTGACCGTGACAGAGAATCACACAATATGAGAGCCGTACGTACGTTACACACGTATATATACATACGTACATATATACATACGTACGTTACACATGTATATATACGTACGTACATATACGTATGTATATATACGTATGTATATACATACTTTAACCTTGAATTGACCTACGAAGCAGGTTATTTTAGGTTATTTTGACCTGCTTCGCAGGTCAATTCAAGGTTACAGCGTGACATAGTGACACAGAATCGCGTCATATGAGAGGGAAGATATATGCTATGCTCAAACATTGACTTAAGGCTTTGTTGATGTTATTTCTGTATTTAATTTTCTACAATGACTTCGCAAACACTGTAGAAACAAGGTCATTACTCAATTTGCTCGAAAGTTATTTAATCGACAGGACATCACATAAGGCTAGTTAGCATTTTATTAGCTGAAGATATATATTTTTAGTAACTTGTGATGTCGGGTAAATAACTTTCGGGGAATCGTACTGTAACCAGAAATAGCACTTGGTGAGTTGGTTACCATCAGGTGACTACAAGTAGCTCCAGCTGCATTATGTTGATTAAATTTATAAACTTTGTAAATTTACATTATTACCTGCATTATGTAATTTGCGTGACAACTCTAGCTTAGAGGTGCAGGCGGAATTTAAAGCATTGGGATTTGCCGTAGCGTAACTGAGTTATAACTAGTTATAACTTTTTGCTTTAAGTTACGGCGTGCCGTAACGTGCGTGTAGGGATGATTACATAAATTACTTTGTTACGTTTCATGTGAATTACATTGTAACTTATGAAATTGTAATGTAACTTTACATTGAATAATGCATTATTACATGATAATTTTATCGACATTACAAAAGTTTAGTCAGCACTAATAGATATCCATCATTATGTTCGGAATGTAATTTTTATATCAGCGTTATAAAACTTTTTGTAAAAAATTATTCGCATGATAAAAATTACGATTTCAGAAACTTACCCTAGAGATGGGACACTGCGCAGTGCAATTTTCCTAATTCAGGCCAGCTGGCATAATTCTGGTCAACTTTATAATCCAGGCTTGAATTAGTCAATCGGAAATCCTAAAGAAAAACAAAACACACATCACCTGATTAATCGTTCATAATTTTGGTCGAACTTGCAGATCATTTGACCACATTTAAAGTTGTTTTGCCTAGATCTTGCCAAATGATCTGCAAATTTGACCAGAATTATTGAGTTCCTCTATTTACCAGGTGATGCGATCAAATCTAAAAAAATATTGTGAAAATAGAAAAATCATAGATTTTACTATAATAACCACAATTGATAAAAAAAACTCTTTCTGCTGCTCTACATCTCCAAAAATGGTAAAAACAAATTCACAAATAAAACACAAAAAGTAGACTAGAAACCAGCAACAGTTTGATTTCTAAATAAAAATTATCAGCATAAAATTTTATGAGAACATTTAAATATCGAATATTAAGCCTGGGTTAAATTCTGATCTTTGTGCTCTCTCGATTTGATAATTGGCAAAAATCATGATTTAAATTTGATCTTTATTGCGTAATTCGATTATTTATATTCAAATTCTGACTTTGAATGCGATTTATGAATACACTGAATCTCCGTTGCTCACATAACATAGTGTTCTACAATGGCTATACCTTTTTGCAAAGCGTAATAATAAAAGATTTAAATCTGCTTTAAATTGATTTAAAATAAAAATCTGTGATTTGTATCATCGTTATTTAAATCACATACCATCCTTACCTGTTACAAATTCAGTGCGTGCTTTAGTTTTAACCCTTTATTTTTGTAAAAAAAAAGGGGGTTAATTTACACATTATAGCAATTTTGTCATTGCATATAAGGTAATGCTATGATACTCACTATAGGATTATAACAAAATTCCTAAAAAATTCCTAAAAAAAAAGATTTTAAAAATTTGAAACTTTTAAAAAATTTGTTATAAATAAAAAATTTAAAAAATATTGCTAAATAAATAAATAAATAGATAAAAATTTGTTAGCATTAAAAAATTGATTGAACAATATTTTTTTAGAACGAGCAATAAAAATGAATCAGGAGGTCAAAACCAATGCTTTACCTCCATAAGAGCACATTTACTCGACAAAATCATTTAAGGAAGGTTGACGGTAAGTACTTATGTATGCCCTGGTATAAGCTGCAGAATTTAATCAATAATCGAGGCTAGTGTGACGTAGTTCAAAGGCTACTATAGCAGAATATAAACCCACAGACTACCCCCATTCTGTCTGTTTCTAAATTTATAAAAAACAACAAACGATATTACTAATAAAACCAATCCACCTATACCAATTCCAATTCCAATTGTCAATGAGTTTTTATTTGAATTATTTGGACTTGTATCATGGTTTGGACTTGTATCTTGGTTTAATGCTGTAATCCATTTGTAGTTATGAGTATCAAAAATATGTACGTTGTTATGAAAATTTTTATTATTTCGTCCTGGGTAAAATAAAATCATGGTTAATTATATAGTGAATAGTTAAAAATCAAACGAATTAAAGTTACCAAATGCAACGATCATGTAATCCCCATATATAGCTGCAGAATGATATGTAAGATTTGGTGTATTTGCCATATTTATAAAACTTCCATATCCATGTCCATGAGCTTGTATTTAGTATTACGATACTAGGACGTGCGACTGCACGAAAACCGTAGTTGTCATTTGAACCTCCATATACAATAACATTTCCATTTTGAGCTATCAAAAGACAATAAAAATTGATTAAAAGTAAGTAAAAAAATAACAGATAAATGAATGAATAAATAAACAATATTAAATAAATAACCTAAAACTGCTGAATGTCCGACTCGAGATTCAATATCACCACTGGCCTCCTATTAAAGAAAAGGTTAATTTAATTATTTCTATAGATTTACATATTTTATAAATACCTTCTTTCTCCAAGTTGAATATAATGTATCAAATGTCAGAATCTATAATGGTTTGAATAAGATAATGCATTAAAATACACCAATTATGAAAAATTTTAGAAATTTCTAATAAGGTATAAATTTAATCTATACGTACTCTGTTCATGTCAACCAATTTTAGAGTACCATTAAATTCTTGCCCACCAATATATATAATAGTATTATCATCTGGTAAGAATACAGCAGCATAATCCATATAAGGACTAAAGTCCAGATTAAAGTCCTTATTTAAAATTATGCTCCATTTAAAAGTATTATAGTCAAGCTTATTCATGTCATTATAATAATTTGGTTTTGAATTACAACTATTAGAACTATTAGACCCTCCTAACATAAAAATATTTGAGCTGATATCAGTAATAATAGCTTGCATTTCATTAAGTGATGTGAAAGAATTATTAAAACTAATGACATTTAGTGGTGACCAACTTGAGGTATTAAGAAAAAACTGATATGCAATTTGCGTAGAAATAGGATTATTCGTATTAGGATTAAGCATTCTTCCACCTATTAAAAATATAGCATTGATAGAATTGATATAACATGCACTACCATAATAATAACCTACTGGTATATCGATATTGGGCTGATACCACTGTGGTGCACTTGCATTGAATGAGCTCGATAAATTAAGGTACCATATATCATTAAAGACATTCGTTTGGTTAGCCCCACCAAAGAAATAAAACGTATTATCAATAAGTATACTAGCCTGACCATAACGGGGTTGAGGTATATTTTGACAAATTCCGAAAGAATATATGAAGCTTAATGCAAAAAAAAAACGAATGCACCAAAAAGAACTCATATTGTAGTCGAAAAGCTTAATTATTATGTCGTAAAAAAATCCCCGAATATTTTTGGTAGTGCAGTTTAAAAAACTATCATTAATTTGCGGCAATATTAAGATATTTGGGACCTCAGCAAAGGGTCTGATAGTCAAAAGATCGGATTTTGGTAATTTTATAATGATTAAAGAAAACGCAAAATTAATATCATACATTTCACCGTGAACTCATACTACAAACAAACACTACACAATTAATAATAATAGTCCAAAATTATATATTTCCTATGCATACAAGATCATATTCAGTAAATAAGCATATTAAAGTACTGTAACATGACCATGATCTTGTACGCATAATGGTTATAAAGTTATTTAACCTATTAATAAACTTGTCAATTATGTGGCATTTCTTCGTAGTATGACCTCACGGTGAATGAATGTGTATCAGTATGTTTCTTAACACAATATTTTTTTCCTATACCAATATAGAGTATAAAATAAGGAACTTATAAGGTTGCGATGTTACAGAACTGTACTGTGATGATTTGATACTGTTCAGGAGTAAAAAATTTCTTGCCAAAAGTTTACAGTAAGGCGAAATGTGTAACTTTATTTATTAAATAAATTAGAATTGTTTATAAAAAAAATTGTAGTTTTATTATATTATAGATTATTTTTAAGAATTACAATAAATGACACGCATTTAATGTTATATAAAAATGATAAATGATACTGTAATAATGACACGAAAATGCAAAAATTTTCTACACAAATCATTGGTTATAAAATTATATTTTAACTAAATAATATCTTGTAATATAATACAAATAATAACTTAATTACCTGGGTAATATATGTATTTTAATAAGTTAACTATAAATATAATAAATAATTAATTTGCGGGGTTTATATTATTTTTTAATAAAAATTTAATTATAATTTCTATAGTATTATTTTGTATGTTTAAGTATCTGAATTAGTGTTGCATGGTGTCCTGGGCCATGCCTCAGGAGCATATTTTTTTCAAAAAATTTACATATGTAAAACTAGAGGGCATGCCCAATAAAATTTCCGTGCCCACAACCCTAATCCGAATAGTAAAACTGTATTTGAATTTTAATCTTAACCTAACTTTCGCTATTATTTCGCGTTTTGAAGTATTAGTTTTTTTTTCTGGACACTGCATAAAAAAAAACAAAAAGCATACGCAAACTTATAAAAGTTTGATTGTACCTCTATAAATAGTAACAGAGATTAATATTAAATCGTACTGTACGTAAAGGAGATCCAAATATTGAAATATAGTTACTTTTATTATTTACTATGTAAACATACTTGTTTTCTTACAAGAGAATTTGTATTGTAACAAAAAAGTAAATAATATAATAAAGGACGAAAAAGACACAGGATTCATCAATCACGTAGATGATTTCCTAACAAAAAGAATAGGTAAGGCAATTGTACTATAAAAAAAAACATATAGTACTATTTGAAAATTAATTCACTAAGTTAAACAAGACTGTTAAACAAGACTGTAAATTGAAAATACAAACATTCTCAAAGCATGGTTTATTAATATGTACTATTCCAAACCTGGAAAGCGTATAAACTAAGAAATCACGAAATACGTAAAACGTAAATAACCAATTTTACTCACATGCCCACGCAAAGCATAGCAATCAGTGGACGAAAATAAGAGATAGATATTATGGGGTTGAGTCAATAGAAATCAAGAAATTTTTTCTAAATAAATTTTTTTTGAAACTTTAAACAAAGATAACTTAACTAAAACTTTATCAAATTTTATAAAACTTTTTTAAAATAAATGTTACAAATTTGTAAAATTCATTTAAAAAAATTTTTATTAAATTTGATTAAGTTTTTATTGAATTATTATTGTTTAAAGTTTTAAAAAAATTTCAATAAAAACAATTTGCTTGATTTCTATTGACTCACCCTCTTATATCAAATTCGCCACCAAGAACTGACTATACTGTATGTAAGCATACAATACTTGAGACACAATACTAGTTAAATATACCAAAGTTACTTGAAATAGACGAAATTAATTTTAATTTTGTGAAAGAAATTTTCTTATTTAATACAAATGTAAATTTTAAAAAAATTATTTCGCAAAAATTGACATATAGAAGATTATTTAAAATCCTTATATAGGGTGATATATTGAAAACTATTTGTTTTAAATGATTTGTTTTGCGGAACATTCTAAAGCCGACTAATAAAATCAACTGTAAAATCTTTAATTTGGAAAATTTTGGTGTTATAGAAGGGTAATTATAAATTGTTAGTACCAAAAGGAGTCCCCGACATAATGCACAAAGTTAATGTAGTTTGAGATAAATAGTTAAATACAAAAGTATACACGCACAGTATTCTTTAAAAACATGCTCAAATCAACACATAATTTCAGGACTATATAAGTATGGATAGGAATCAGCTATAAGATTTAGTCGACTAAATCGACTAAACATTGTAATTTACATCTAATTTTTTAGTCGACTAAATCGATTCCCATCCCTATCTACAAGTGCCAAGAATGGTACTATCAAAACATTGTGTTCATGTTCATAGGCAATATATTCATTTATGTGTCTATGTTGTAAGAACGGAATTTAAGTGGATTTGGAATTTCCTAGTTAAATTAGGTTAAGGTAAGGATGTTCATATGATAAACTCATTCCTAAAACGCTGGTTTATATAAAAATTCCGAATCAGTTTCTATATATTCTGATTTACACGGTATACTACGCACGCCAATGACTTGAGCGGACCAAGTAAATACAAATATAGAACGTGATGATGCAACAAAATAGGTTTAATTAAAATTATTAAGGTTTAACAAATATTACTTTGTTATTTCAGATCATAAAATCCGAAACCAGAATTAAACAGAATTAGAATTATTGAATCGACTTATCATTGTACACTTGTTTACTTCACAGCAAAGTAGTACACTAATATATTTTATTTCTCAAATTGTTCACAATGTTGGTGTGTGTGATGTACACTCCCCTACCATAAATACCCGGAATTTATTAGTAACACGTGAAGTTCTTTTTTTTTTAGCAGCAAAATTTCGGCACCCTACTTATTAATTTGGGTCCCGTTTTTTTTATTTATTAGCTATCAAAGTAAAAAATTATTTACAATAGTTTAATAGTGGGTGGGGTATCAATTGGCATCAATTACAGCATGAACACGCCGGGGCATAATTTGACAAAAATTTCTAAAACAGAACTACCCAAATTAAACCATTCTTCTAGCAGCAAATTGAATAGTTCTGATTCATTGCCTGATAGAGGGATGTGCTTATGAATACAATGTTCCAATTTGTTCCAAATATGTTTAATGGGATTGAGGTCAGGGTTGCACAAAGGCCAAATAAGTTCTTCAATATTATTTTCAGCAAGTCAATTCCTAGTAAAATTGAGTTGTGAATTTTAGTATTATCATCTTAAAAAATATTTTTTTTTGATATAACTATATTTTTTAAATTGTTTAAATAAGATACTAAACAATTTTTAAGAACTTGTATATAATCTTGTAAATTCATTTTACATAAACTTGAACTAAAGTTCTAAACCATATAAACTAAAATATTTCAAACCATTATGTCTTTTCAACCTAACCTAAATGTTGGATCAAACAATTAATATTATATTTTTCTTTAGGTTTCTGTCAAATGCATCTATGGTCATTACCTCTAAAAACTTTATAGTATGATTCATCACTCCAAATAATATTTTTTCACCTTTTATTCTAATATTCTTTTTTATTTATTTATTATAAACAAAACACATGACTTGGTTCATCAATATATGGTTTTTTTTTACCAATCTTCCAAAAAACCTTTTCTCATGATATAAGTAATGTTAATGAAATGTTTAATAAAGTTATCAAATTAAAAAACAAGTCAGTTGACTTTGAAAACTTTTGGAAATCTTATGATAAATGGAATAAAAAAATAAATAGATTCAAAATATGAATGAATAAAATAAAGAACATAGAAAAATATAATAAAATTTACCCAAACTTATATAACCAAAAACCAGAAGGTAATGAAAAAGTAAAAATTATCAAAGTTATTTTATGTTATCCTTAATTAAGGTAGGTACCATTGCTGATTCTTGAAATAACAATTCTGGTTTTGAATAGTAGGCTTAAAGAAAAAAAAAATAGTAGTTAAAGATTAGAAAGAAATTTATCAATAAAATAAAAAATATTATTAGATATTTATCGATATGTTAATTAGTCTTTAAAATATTCAATCATAGTAGAAAATAACAGATATTATGCCTATAATTAAACCAATCATTTATTAGTATTACAATTAAAAAAAATAAAAAAATAAAAAATTATAATAATAATAATAATAATAATATATTATAATTCACTATGCTAAGACCTTTGGTATTAAAAAAAACTAATTTTAACAAGATAAAGAGAAACCATCAGTAATCTAGAAATTCTAACTTAAATGACAAGAAGATTCAAGAAAATATGATCACTCTTCTTTATATATTAAAAATCACAATCACAAGAATGTTCAAGTAATAAAACAATTACCAAACTTCTAATACATGGTATATATAAGATAAGTGTTAAAAAAATGCTATAGGCCAAAAATTTGTGACAGCTTGTGTGTTACAATATAATGCATAAGTGCTGATTAGAGCCTAATAATTGAATATACATAATCAAATTCACAATAGTAAAACATATATATTCATGCTTTTAATGTTTAAACCATCTTAGCATGATGGATGTATCCAAATTTAAGAAGATATAAAATCATAAATACAGTGTTTTAAAGTGGTAAAACCCAAATTAAAAAATGCAAATTAGTATAGTTGCATTAAAATAAAATATAAGAGAATAAATAGAATGTAATATTTACCTATCTAAGTGAAACCTATGATTGTATAATAGCAGAATAATGAAAAAATAAAGAAAAAAGCCAAAATAAATAAACTATTAGTAATGCCAAATGTATAAAAAGTAAAAAAAAATTAATAAAGTTATTAATCTTTCAAATCTTAATTTTTTTTTTTAATCTTAAGCAGTTATGCTAAAATTTTATTAAGATTCTTGAAACTATTCATATATACAATTATATAGAATTTCCTAATATCTAAGTCTAGCATCACTCAGCCACCCTTATGGTATCTAAGTGCAACTTGTCATAGTATCTCAGTTAGATATAGACTGCTCATTTAACTACTTAAAGCCATACTAGAAGGGCTTCTTCTCTTCTGTAATAAGTATATTAATTGTCTTCCAAGCTTCTTTTTTTATTTGATTTGCTCTTTTATATTTTTTTCCTTTTTTTCTTCTTTTGTTTGTTTATCTTTCTTCTTTTCTTTATCTGTTTTTTCACTTGTACAAATATTTTTTTTTATCTTGTTTGTTATATTGATATTCTTTTATCAGCCTTATATTTTTTCATATCAAACTCTTCATACTTGGTTGTAGAAGGTGTTTCATACTGTTTTTATTATTATATTGATATATTTTTATATTGTTTGCTTGTTTAAAAGTTGTTCAAGTTTCTTTTCTACTTCTATCTTTATAAATATCTTTATTAGCACTTTTTTGTTTACAATTTCTTCTGCTTCTAACTTTCTAAATAGCCTTTTATATAAAACCTATAGTAGGATTCTTTTTTTCTCTTTTTCTTTGAGCCCATTCCATGCTGTAGCTGTTGTAACTTTTTCTACAAACTTTTTTGTCTACTACAACTTGCTAAGTGTACCTGTATTTCTTTTTTCTTAGCTTGGCATACCTGATACTCTGCAGTTGTATATACTTCTGATTTTCTTCTATTTAGCTTTTTGAGTATTAAAAGTCTGTTCATTATATACTTAACTACTATAGCTCTTTTTGTATTGAGTTTTTTTGCTATGCAATGAACCTCTTTTGTTCTGTTTTTTTTCCCAAAAACTTGTCTAATTATGTAATGTGTTTTATGTTTCTGGCTCTAGTATTTTTATTGGATTCATTTCTTTCCAAATGGCTCTCATTCTGGTATTTATTATTATTTTACACTGAAGTCTCACTGGTATATTAATTTTCTTATTTTTCTACTCTAAATAGTACTCTATTCCATTACATTTGACCTTTTCTGTGTATATTATATTTTCACAAGTTGCTCCTTTTTTTGTAAGAAAGATTGCTCTGACATTTTACTTGTCTTCACTATGACTTTTAATTTTAACTATTTCTATTTTTATATTCTTGTTTTTGATAAAACCTATAATGTTAGTTATCTATATTGCATTTTCTCTCTTTATAGTACTTCTATCTTCTATGTTTTAAATTGCTCTATTAATGTTTCTTAATGCTATGATGCTATCTGTATATATTTTTATACTCTTCATTTCTAGAACTATTAAAATTGCTGTTTATATTATTGCTAGTTCTGCTATTATTACTGAAGGCCATCTCTTAATTCAAATGCAGTTTTCTTCTTTGATCAGTTTTCTTTATTACCTACTTGTACCTAGCTAATATTCATCCTTTCTATATTGTTTTCTTTTCTCTTCTTGTATACTGCTCTATTAGTATAGACTATGTACTTTTCTTTGTTCCTTCTCTTGTTCTGTATTAGAATTTCTGTTAGCTGATTTGTAATTGTACTTTTTAACTCTTATTTCTTGATTAGTTCTATTTCTAATTTTTCTGCTAGTCTTAATTTTAATAACTCTATTTCATCTCTTTTTCATTTTTCTATTCTTCTATTTTCTAATAACTGTTCTAATATTGTTGTTTGTTTTCTTTATTAGTAACTCTGAAACAACTTTCATGTTTTATTCATCTTTCACACTTGTTTGTAGTCTGTTCTGATCTATTTCACAACCTTTATATAAACTTATTTCTGTATATATTTTTTCTTCTTCTTTATATATTAGCCAATGTTCTGCTAACATTTTTTTCTTCTTTTTTTTAACTATTTTGCTAAATTGCTAGTTGTGTTTTTGGTTTATATATGATTTATTTTTTTTTTTGGTCTTTTGACATTTTTGTTTACTTAATCTTTAATGCCTATATGTTGTGGCTGTTTGTTTTGTAGTAGTCTTGTATTTCTTTGCTTGCTTGTGTTTTTAGCATTTTTTTTTCTATTTTGCTAAACTATTTGGCTTTATTTTCTTTATATGATAGATCTTGAAAACTCTTAAGCTGTCTCAATGTGATTAAGTTGTCACCTTTTATATCTATTAGCTGATTTACATATAATAATCTTCATTTATTTATTATACTACTATTTGCTATTTACATTTTTGTTTTTAGGATGTTTTTTATTTGTTTACTATATCTGTAAACTTTTATAGCCATTTTGATGATTTGATGTTTATTCACATTTCTTTTGCTTTAGCTATTGTTTGACATGCTAGGTTATTTTTCTAAAAATTTTTGGTTTTTAGTTTATTTCTATTATGTCAGATGTCTTTTGTTAGGCCTAATTTCTGACATCCTTAAGCTATTCTAAGTCTTGTTAATTTATCTAGACTGTTTTGTCTATTAAATTTTGAGAAGATATTACTAATTTGCTTAGTTGTTATTTCTTGATTTAGTGATTTACAATTGTCTAAGTCTTTATATTTAATCATACAATTGCTTAATGTTTTTATCATATTGTATTTATGTTTAGCCAAGCATATCAATAGTTAGTGTATTTTATCAATTGTCCTTTTTGACATTCTTGTTAGTTGTAAGAGGTAACCTAGCTTAGAAATTATTACTGCATTGTTTATATATACAATCTGGCCTATTGTTATTTTTTGTATCTCAGATCTTTAACTGTTTGACTAACTATTTCTTTTGCTTCTTATATACTAGTGCTTCTCTTATTTTACTATTTAGCCAAATCTTCAATAATCTTACAATCTTATTTTTAGATTCTTCTATTATTTTGCTATGACCAAATGTGGTCAAAAGTATTTTTTTTTTTCTTCTTTAATTCTTATATTCATTACTATAAGTTTTGATTTGGATCTATTTATTTCAATATTATTTGTTTTAAAGAACTCTTTTGCAATACTTAGAATTTTTAACATCTGCTCTTTGCTATTTGCAGTTCATGTTGTAACATTTGCATATGTGATTGCTGCTTGCCTATATTTTGTGATTTGTACTCTTTTTGCTATTTCTTATTCTACTATATAGCCTAGTAATTTGTATTTTTTAATAGCAGATCATAAAAGAAATATCAAATTAGCAAAAAGATCACCTCTTCTTAATCTATTCTATCTTCTGCTATTATCTCTTTTGTTAAACCATAGGCTGTAATGACTTTGAGTTTCTGTTTACAGAAAATGTTGCTTATATATTCTCTTATTTTTTGTAGTATTTTAACTCTTTTTAAAGCCCATTTTAGGCTCTCTAATAGGACTGAGTCAAATGCATTTTTCATGTCTTGTAACAGTATCCAAACTTTTTTATTTTTTTTTTGTATTTCTTCTATTATAATATTCAGCATATATATAGATTGCTCTGTAAAGTTATCTAAAAGACCTGCAAAATTTGGACCCTTAAGTATGTCTTTTTTTGTAAACACTCTAGCTAGTCTTCTTATTACTATTTTTATAACAACTTTCTGAAAGTTTCAATCAATGCTATTGATTTAATATTGTTTAGACAGTATTTCCAATCTATGTCTTTTGAAATTAAATATATTTGTGCTATTTTCTACTTTTTTGGTATATCTTCTTTTTTTATAATCAGATTTGCAAGTGCTCTAAAAATTTTTTGTAATTTCTTCTCTGCTTATTTTATTAATGTATAACTTATGCCTGTTATTCTAAAGCTGTATTCATTTTGAGCTCTCTGAGTATGTCTTCCTATTTTTTTTCTTTTATTTTTTTATCTAATTTCTTGTACCAGGCCTCATTGATCTACTTTTTTGGTTTATATATTTTTTTCTATTTTTTTGTCATTTCTTTTAGTTTGGTTTTTCTTTTTCTGAATTGGTCTTTGTAGTGAATTGCCAAACTATTTAGAACTGCATTTGGCTCTAATATTAGATTAACTTCTTTTTTATCTTGCATTATAAATATGTCTAAAATAATCTTCTTGTATAGTCTGTTTAGTAAGCTGCAAATCATTTATTCTTGATCAGTTTTAATTATTTCACATCTTTTGTTTATATTTTCTTCTATTTGTTTTCTTTATGTCTGTTCTATTTCTCTTTTTTTATCTCTCTGATTATTCTTTGCCAACCTTTAATATCATTTATCCAGGCCTCTAACCATTGTTTGTTTAGTTTTAATAATATTACTTCTAACTCTTTCTTTATATTCTTTAGTTTATTGTTTATTTTAATTCTTTCTTTCTTTTCTATATTTTAATTTCTTATACTTTTTACTCTCTTAAGTATTTGTTGAAGTTTAATAATATGTTTGCTTTGTTTTGCCTTTTTCTGGCCTTGTTTTCTGTTTACCTTTGTGTTAAATATCTTCTTTAGAATTTGCTTGTTTGTTGCTTCAATTATAGCCTTTTCTATCACATTTTACATTTGATTTAGTCTGTCTATGCTATAATTTATTTCTGTTTTATCATCTTCTAATTGTCTTAGTACTTTTTTCATTCTAGCTAATTTTGTAGCTCTTTTATATACTCTTCTCAATTTTCTTGTTTTGTCTCATTATATAGGTATATTGTTTTTATTTGGTTTTTATGTTTGATTTTTACCTTTCTGTAGTTTGTGACTACATGTTTTACTTATACCTCTGTTGTTATTATTTTGTGATCACTATCTGTTAGACCTTCTGCTTCTTCTATGTTCACTTTCTGTAAGCCTGATGTAAATGTTTCTGATAGCCAAATATAATCTATTCTTGTTGTGGCCTCCTAATTTGACTATGTATATGCTTCTTTTGTTAGATACATGTTTCTGAATAAGTCTACAAAGTTCTGTCTTTTAAGCTAGCTAAATATTGGTTGTCTTTTGTAGCTTGATGTTTGTGGATATTGTCTATTTAATATGTTATTTACTGTAAGATTAAAGTCACCTAATATAACTATTCTGTACTTCTTTTTTTGTTTGCTACTACCTCTATGATTTTTTTGCTGAATTTTTTTACTAATCAATTTGTCATTCAATAGAATATATACTCCTAATACTACTAGTTCTAATTGTTTAAAATATAATCTCATCTTTAGCAAGTATTTGCTAATTCTTTTAACTACTTCTACATGCTTTTTCCATTTTCTGTCTATTAATATTCCTATGTCTAATCCTTTTTTCTTGTCTGTTGCTACACTAGTTTAGTAACTCTTATACTGTATACTGTAATTATACAATAAAATTTTTTTCCTTTTCTGTAATGTTCATTTATGTTATCCTTACTATTTTAAGTTCTTTTTTATTTGCCTATTCTATAAAGTTTTCTAACTTTTGACTCTTGTTTTATGTTCATTAATATTGTGATATAAAATTTTGATTTCTTTCTTTTCTTGTTTTCATTTTTTTTCAGACATTTATGTTGTGTTTCTGTGTCTACTTTCTTTTTTTTTCTTTCTTTTTGTTTCTTTTTTATAATCAGAAGATATTTTCATATTACTTTTTTGAAAATTTTTCTTTTTCTATACAAAAACTCTTCAATCTCCTAGTCTATACTTATTGATTCAACTAAGTGCCCTCAGGATCAATTAGCCAGACTTTCCTCTGTTGTATCTCTTGTGTCTTCTAATCTTTCAAGTCTTTCCAAAATTTGACTTAGAATGTTACTTGTATATAAAAATTCTTCTTGTATTTGAGACTTAGTTTTAACTATTTTTCTTTTATAAAGTTTGCCCTTTTCTTTGGATGAGTTTATATTTTTTGCTTTATTTTCTGCATCTTGATCTTGTGTATAGCCTCTGCTTGCTGTTATCTAATCTTTTACACTTCAATTTTGTTCTTTTTTTTTTGTTTATATTTGACCTATGTTCTTATTTTTTTCTTCTGCAATTGTTTTATTTTGTATAGAGATTTGACTAAACCTTTTCTAGCTTCTTTCTTTTCTTATTTGAGACTTTTTCTTCATCTTGTTTCTTTTTTTTCTTCTTTTACCCAGTAAAGTCAGAAGTTGTTAAACATAAACAGTTTTAATTAAGCTGATTTTTTATCTTCTTCTGTTAAAACATAACTGTTGCAGTTTTTTTTGATTTCTATTTCTATTTGGAGGAATGTGAACAAATTTAACCTCTTTGTTTTTTAAACTTTGTAATAGTAGGGCTTCTGAAGTACTTTCTAGTAATTTTGTCAGTTTTGCTATATATCTTCTTTGTCTTTTTCTTGCTTCATGGTCCTCTATTTTTTTGGTTACTTGTACTAGTTTGTTATAATTTACTGGTATAGCCCATAGTATGTCTTCATGTATTTCTTCTATTTGTACTATTGCTAAGGCCTTATATTGTAATCTTTTAATTCTTATTATATAGGCTTTTTTAAACTTTCTGCAGATATATTTTAATTCTTTCTTGTTTATATTTGTTGGCAAGTCCCAAATTGCTAGATAGTTTGTGTTTTTTAATTCTTTACTTATTCTGTGTTGGTTTCCATTTGTTTTGATTTTATTCTTCTTTTATTTAAATTCTTTTTCTTTGATTTTTGCTTCACTGTTTCTTTTCTTCAGATATCTCTTATTATATTGTGTTTGTTTTTTTACACTACATTCTGCTTTTTCTTCTGGTATCATTTTATATCAGTTATTTTTCTTTTTGTTAATTCTTTGTATTGCATCACTTTTGCCATATTCATAGTTAAAGTCTACTTCTATCTATAAGTTTTCTCTTTTAAAGACTTCTCTAACATCTTTAACATGTGCATTATTTTTTAATGACTAACTAATAAACTTCATTTGCTCTTCTTTTGTTTTACTAAACACATTGTATACTGGTATATTAGCAAGTAAACTGTTATTCTGATTACAGTTTCTCTTTTTTGGAGCCTATATGCTTTCTTATAGAGGTTCTCTGATTATATTAATTTTTTTTCGATTTTTATTTCAATGTTTTCTTGATCTTATTCTTTTCTTTGTTCTTCATTTCTTTTTTGTATGAGCAGATTTTCACTTTTTTGGTTGTTATTCACTTAACTTACTTTTATACTTACTTCTTTCTATAAGTTTTTAATAATGTCTTGTGCTTCCTTTTTAGCCATTTTCTAATTCTTATCTTTTTTCTTTGACTTATTATATGTAATTCTTTTTGACTGCTATGTACTTCAATTGACTGTCATTGTATCTCTTTCTCTTTGTCTTGCATTTGTCCTCTTATAGGTTTTTCTATTGTGATAATTTTGTTTTGTTTAATGATATTGATCTTATTCTTCTTCTGTATTTTTGATTATTTCTCTAGTTATATATAGCAATGCAACCTCGTCTAGATCTTGTTCTGTTAGCATAGTCACAATCTCATCTTCTCTATCTGATATCACATATATGTTGCTTGCTTGGTTGAAAACACTTTGTTGTATATGCTATTTGCTACCCAGTATGCTTTTTAATATAGATTAACATTAGACTTTCTTTTTGATTTTGTATACTGCTTATATTTGGTCTAGTTATTTGTAATTTCTGTTTGTTGCTTGTTGTTCTAGAATTTTCTATGTTTTTGTCTATCACTATCCAAATTGGGCATTTATTAATATATGTGTTTGTTTTGTTATTTATTAACATGTTATTTTGATCTACAAATCTATATTTTTGGGTTTTAGAAAATTTCTTAAATTTTACTTTTTAAAGTGTTAGCCAATATGTTTTTCTTTCTATTACTTTTACTAAGCTATTTAGTTTCCTTCTTTTTACTTTTGCTATATCTTCTTTGCAAGCTCTATCTTTTTTTTTAGATCTATAAAGTTAGTTTAGACAGTCATTTTTGGTAAACTTCTATAATATTTTTTTTACAAATTTTGTATATAAGTAATTAATAAAAAGAGTGATGAATTTTTTGTTTTTTGTTCAAACCTTAATTAGTAAAAGAAAGATCCAACATCTCTATAGTAATAGTAGTTTGTAAGTAGTAGAGGTTAGTTAAAGTGCTAAATAAAAGAATTTCAAAGTAAATAAATAAAGTTATACTAATCCAAATCTTTATTTACACCTTGAAGCCTTGTCTTGCTATTTTTATACTATTATAAAAAGTCTTGTCTGTTGAAGCAACAGACTTGCCATTTAATTGTCATAATACTAATAACTTTGTTATTGATCTTGGTCTTTTTCAATATTTTATAAGCATAAGTTAAGTTCAAGTTAATAATTTACAATTATTTATATATTTTATACATAAGCTTAACTCTGTTATATTTGTTTAGAGATAAAACTCTTGCATTTACAATTATTCATACATTTTATATATAAGCTAAACTCTGTTTATATTTGTTTAAGTTGAAATTCTTGTTATTTGTCTTAGTAATTATTACTGTTTCTAGTAACTGTTTTGTTTATATCTTTACTAACTCACAATTAGTAATTTCTAAATGCTATAGTATTTGTTAATTAGCATTAAATCTTTTTTATATTCATACTTCATACTTTTTTATTTAGCAAACTCTTATTAACTTTATTAACTTTTATAATATTTCTCTTACTTTTTATAAAGTTACTGTATATCAAGATAACTTATTTAATAATTTTTTTTTTTTTTTTTTTATTATTATATAAGCAGTCACGCTAGTACTTTATTAAGTTTTTTGAAATTACATTTGTAACTACATAAATGTCTCTAATATCTAAGTCTAGCATCACCTGGCCACCTTACTGGTACCTAAGTGCAACCTGCCACATTACTTCGAGCAG
>CAJVQA010004260.1:0-17916 GCA_910591915.1 Cetraspora pellucida | reverse complement strand
TTTTTATTTTTATTTTTATTTTTATTTTTATTTTTATTTTTATTTTTATTTTTATTTTTATTTTTATTTTTATTTTTATTTTTTTTTTTAACCTTAAGCTGTTACGCTAATACTTTATTAAGATTCTTGAAACTATATACATATATAATTACATAGAATTTTCCAATATCTAAGTTTAGCATCACTTGGCCACCCTAATGGTACCTAAGTGCAACCTGCTGCACTGTTTCAGTTAGAGACAGACTGCTCGTCTAACTACTTAAAGTCATACTAGAAGGGTCTTCTCTCTTCTGTGACAAGCATATCAATTGTCTTCAATGCTTTATTCTTTATTCGTTTTACTTTTTCTGTTTTCTTTTCTTTTTTATCTTCTTTTGAGATTTTATTTTCTATTTTATTTTCTTTTTGTTTTCCTTTTTCTCTATTACCTTTTTTCATTTTATTCATTATATTAGAGCTCTTTTCTCAATTTTGTACTCTTTCATATCAAATTCTCTACACTTGGTCATAAAAGATGTTTTATACTATTCTAGTTACTATGTCTATACATTTCTGTGTTGCATTTTTGTTTAACAAATGTTCAAGTTCTTTTTTAACTTTTAGTATCATGTATCTTTTATTAGTGCTTTTTTGTTCTCAATTTCTTCTTTCTCTGTCTTTCCAAAGAATGTCTTATATAGCACTTGTGGTGGGATTCTATCTTTTTCTTTTTCTTTAAGACCATTTTATGCTATTGCTACTGAAACTTTTTGGATCCATTTCCATAGACTTCTTTGTTTGCTGCAGCTTGCCATATGTGCTTGAGTTTTTATTTTATCATCTTGACAGACTTGACAGTTTGCTGTTATGTATACTTTTGGTCTTCTTCTGTTTAGTTCTTCTAATGTCAGTAGATTGTCTATTATATACTTGATTGCTGTAGCTTTTCTTGTACTAAGTCTTCTTGATGTGCAATGTATTCCACTTGTTCTGTTCATTTTTTTTCAGAAGCTTGACTAGTTGTGTAGTGTCTGTTCAGTCTCTGGCTCTAGTAGTTTAATTGAATTTGTTTCTTGCCATCTAGCTTCAATTTTAGCATTTACAATTATTTTACAAAAGAGCCATATTGGTATATCAATTCTTTTGTTTTCCTATTCTATATGGTACTTTATTCTGTTGCATTTGATTTCTTCTACTTTAATTATTTCTTTGCTGTTTGCTTCTTTTTTTGCGAATAAATCTGCTCCATCATTCTACTTGTCTTTACTATGACTTTTGACCTTAACTATTTCTATATTAATGTTCTTGCTTTTAATTAAATCTGTAATGTTCATTATTTACATTGCATTTTTCTTCTTGAGAATTCTTTTGTCTCTTACATATTGAATTGCTTTACTAATATTTTTTAATGCTGTGATACTATCTGTATATACTTCTATATTTTTCTTCTCTGATACTGTTAGAATTGCTGACCATATTGCTGCCAATTCTGCTATTGTTGCTGAAGACTATCCTTCAAGTTCTAATGCTACTTCCTCTTCTAGCTAGTCCTTTTCATCTCCCAGTTGCACCCAACCAATACCCATCTTCCCTATATTCTTTTCTGTTTTCTCTTTATATAATGCACTATATATATAGAAAATATATTTGTTTTTGTTTCTTCTTTTATTTCTTATTAGTATTTCTATTAAGTGATTCACAATTTCATTGTTTAGCCCTTGCTTTGTAATTAACTCTATCTCTAGTTCTTCTATTTGTTTTAATTCTATTAAGTTTTTTTCGTCTTTTCTCCAATCTTCTATTGTTCTATTGTCTGTTATCTGTTCAAGTGTTGTATTGATCTTGTTATTGCTCTTCTCGATTATTGTTTCTGGAATCACCTTTATGTTATGATTATGTCTTATTCATTTTTCACAATTAACTGTTGTCTGTTCTGATTTGTTTTCACAACCTCTGCATTTACTTATTTCTGTAGTTGTTTTTTTTTCTTTTTTTTTTATTAGCCAGTGCTCTGCTAGTATCTTTTTTCTCTTCTTATTGACTATTCTGCTGAGTTGTTGATTATACTTTAACCCATGTATAATCCATTCTTTTTTTCTTCGATCTTCTGACAGCTTTGTTTATTCAATCTTTAATGCTTGAGTGTTGTATCTATTGGTTTTGTAATTGTTATGGATTTCTCTGTTTATTTGTATTATTAACAATTTCTTTTCTATTTCACCAAACCATCTGGCCTTTTTTCCTTTGCATGACAGTCCTAGATGGCACTTGAGTTGCCTTCATGTGATTAGATTTTCATCTTTTGGATCTATAAGCTGGCTTACATATAACAGTCCCTATTTGTTTATTATACTACTGCTTGTTGCCCATGTTTTAGTTTCTATTATGTTTCTTATTTGTTTTCCATATCCATACACTTTTCATAAAGTATTCTCAGTTTTGTTAGTTATATCTATCTCTTTTGCTTTAGCTATTGTATGACAGGCTAAATTGTTACTCCAAAATTTCTTTTCTTCTAGTTCTCTCTCGTAATTCCAAATATCATCTGTTAGCCCTGCATCTTGGCACTCTTGTGTTATTCTAAGTCTAGTTAGCTCACCTAAGCTGTCCTTTTTATTAAGTTGTAAAAAAAGGCTACTTATTTGCTTCATTATTATTTCTTGACTTAGTAATTTGCAATTGCCTAAATTTTTGTGCTCTATTATACAATTGTTCATTGTTTTTATCATATTGCATTTGTGCTTCACTAGGCATATTAGTGGTTAATGTATCTTATCAATCATTTTTTCTGACATTTTTGTTAGTTGTAAGAGATAACCTAATTTAGAGATTATTACTGTATTGTTTATATATATGATCTGGCTTATTGTCATTTTTTTGTATCTTAAGTCTTTGACTGTTTGACTGACTATTTCTTTTGCTCTTTTGCCAATTAATAACTCTTTCATTCTACTATTTAGCCAGATTCCTAGTGATCTTACAATTTTGTTCCTTGGTTCTTCTATAATTTTACTTTGACCAAATATGATTTTTCTTTCTTCTGTTTTGCATTTAGTGTTTATTACTATTAGCTTTGATTTGGACCTATTTATTTCGATATCATTGGCTATGAAGAACTCTTCTGCAATTTTAAGGATTTTTAATAACTGCTCCTTGTTTCTGACAATTCATGTTGTATTATCTGCATATGCTATTGCTGCCTATCTATATTTTGTTATATTGTTGTTGCATATTTCTTCTGCTATTTTCTGTTTAACTGTATAGTCTAATGTTTTGTTTTCTTGAATTCTTTCTAACAATGGGTCATAAAAGAAATGCCAGATTAAAGATGAGATTACTTCTCTTTGGTCTATTCTATCTTCTGCCATTATTTCTTCTGTTAAGCTGTAAGTTGTAATAACTTTAAGTTACTATTTACAAAAGAAGTTAAATATGTATTCTCTTGTTTTTTGTAGTATTTTGACTCTTTTAAGAGCCCATTCTAGGCTTTTTAGTGGAACTAAATTGAAAGCCTTTTTTATGTCTTGTAGGAGTATCTATACTTCTTTGTTCTTTTCTTGTGCCTCTTCTATTATCATATTCAATGTATATATTGGTTGTTCTGTTGAGTTGTCTGGCAAACCTGCATAATTGGGTTTTTTCAGTATTTCTTTTTCTGTAAATATCTTGGCCAATTGTTTTGTTACTACTTTTGTAACTATTTTTCTAAAGGTCTCGATCAGTGCTATTGGTCTAATGTTATTTAAACTATATCTTCAGTCTTCATCTTTTGGGATTAGATATACTTGTGCTATCTTCCACTTCTTTGGAATTCTTCTTTTTCTATAATAATGTTTGTGAAAGCTTTAAAGATTTTCTGTGTTTTCTTTTCTGCATGCTTGATTAATATAAAGCTATGTCTGATATTTCTGGAGCTGTGTTAATTTTAAGTTCTCTTAGAACATCTTTTTATTCTTTTTCTTTTATCTCTTCTTCTAGTATATTATACTAGAACTTCTTAATCCACTCTTTTGGCTTGTATATCTCTTTTTATTCTTTGGACATTTTTTCTAATTTTGTTTTTCTTTTTCTAAATTGGTTTTGAAAATGCTTTGTTAAACCATCTAGAACCGTCTTTGGTTCTGTTATTAGTTCTAATTCTTCTCTATCTTGTGTTATAAATCTGTCAAGAACTATCTTTTTGAATGGTCTATTTAGTAAGCTAGCAATTATTCATCCTTGATTTGTCTTGATCATCTCACATCTTTTGTTTATGTTCTCTTCTATCTGTTTTCTTTGAGCTTACTCCCATTCTCTTTCTTTTTTCTCTTTAAAAATTCTTTGCCAGCCTTTTATATCTTCTATCCAAGCTTTTGACCATTGTCTGTGCAACTTTGGTAGCATTGCTTTTATTCTTTTCCCTATAGTTTTGAGCTTGTTGTTTATTTCTGTTACTTCTTTCTTTTCTGTTTTCTGTTTTTTCTTTGTCTTTACTTTCTTAATTATCTGCTATAGCTCTATAATATGTTTGTCTTGCTGCTTCTTTTCTTTGCTTTGTCTTCTGTTTATTTTTGTATTGAAAATCTTCTTTTTTGGAATTTGTTTATTTGCTGCTTCAATTATAGCTTCTTCTATTGCATCCCATATTAAATCTAATATGTTTGTGTTGCAATTTGCATTTATTTCATTTTCTTCTAGTTGTTTGATAACTTTTTTCCATTCTAGCTAGTTTTGTAGTTCTCTTGTATATTCTTCTCAGTCTTCTTGTTTTGCTTCTTTATACAAATAAATTGTTCTTGTTTAGTTTTTCAGTTTAATGTTTGCAGTACTACTATTTGCGATTATATGTCTGATCCATATTTCTGTTAGTATTATCTTGTGATCACTATCAGTCAGTCCTTCTGCATCTTCTATGTTCACTTTTTGTAAACCTAATGCAAGTGATTCTGATAACCATATATAGTCAATTCGTGTTGCTGCTTCACAGTTTGACTATGTATATGCCTTTTCTGTTAGATGGAGGCTTCTGTATGAGTCCCTAAAATCTTGTCTTTTGAGCCAATTAAATAGTGATAATTTTTTGTAGTTTGTTATTTGTAGATGTTGTCTGTCTAGTACGTTATCTATTGTATAATTAAAGTCTTCTAAGATAATCACTTCTGTATGTCTCTTTTTGTTTGTTATCACTTTTATCACTTTTTGTTAAATGCTCTTGCATGTTAACTTGTCATTAGGTGAAATATATAGTCCTATTACAACTAATTCTAGTTGTTTAAAATATAATCACACTTCTATCATATATTTGCTAACTCTTTTGACAGCTTCTATATGTTTTTCCTACTTCTCTTCTATTAGTATACCAATACCTAAACCTTTTTTCTTGTCTGATACTGCACTGGTCCAATAACCCTTATATTGCATATTGAGATCATGTAGTATGAATTTTCTTTCTTTTTCTGCAATGTTTGTTTCTGTTATACCTAATATTGATATTTCTTCTTTTTCTGCCTAATCTAAAAGATTTTCTAGTTTTCATTCTTTAGTTTTAAGTTTATTAATATTGTGACATGCTATTCTGAATTCCTTTCTACCTGTTTGTTTCTACTTTTCTTTAAGTTTGTTACTTTTTTCTACTCTAATTGTCTCTTTCTTTTTGCTCTTGTTCTTCTTGCTAAAGTTTTTAAGAGGATAAGAAGTTTCTTCTCTTTGTGTTCTTTCATATATTCTTTTTTTATTTTGCAAGAAGTTTATGATCTCCTTATTCATGTTCATGTTTTCAACTATGGCAATTTTTAGGAGTATTGAGCAGGATTCTCCTGCTCTTCACTCATCTTTTTTAGTTTTTCAAGTATTTTTTGTAATGTAGTTTGATGTTGATCTACTCTTTCCCAGATGGTTAGTATGTCTTTTTTGTTTTCTTTATTGACTTTACTATTTTTATTTATTTCTGCATTTGCTGTTTCTTTTTTATAATTTAGTTTTCTGCTAACTTCTTGTTTATTATTTTCTTTTATTATTTTTGTTTTGTAGATCAGCATATTCTTACTTTCTGGTCTTCTTTTTTCAGTCGATTTTCAGTACAGTGTATAATTGTAATATTTGATTGGCTTACTACTTGTTTTCATAAGGTTTGTGCTGTTTTCAAAAATTATTATTGCTATGCTTTTCAGGTTTTCATTTCTGTTAGGAGGAATGTGGACTGCTTTTGCTTCTTTGTTTCTGAGACTTCTTAGTAATAATACTTCTGAGACTCTTCTTGCTAACCTCATAAGTTTAATTGTGTGTTTTCCTTGTTTTTCTTTTTGTTCGTAGTCTTCATACCTTCATGTGACACATGCTAGATTATTGTTTCCAATTGGCAGAGACCATGAAGCTCTTTCTTTTTCCAAGTAAGTAGATTTGATTATTGCTAAGTCTTTAAATCTTGTTTTTTTAATTTTGATCACTTGTGTGCTTCTTATGTTTTTATATATATACTTGACTTCTTCTTCTTTTATATTTGCTGGTAGGTCCCAGATCATTAGAAATTTGTTTGTCTTTTTTATTTCTATTACTTTTTCTTTTCCTTTCTCTTTGTATGTTTCATAAAGTTTCTCAACTTGGTTTTCTCTTAGTGAAGTTACTCTCATTTAATACTTGGTTTTCTCTTCTTTCCTTTTCTTTACAACTTGTACTTCTTTGATATTTTGTCTTTGTAATTCCATTGTTGCTTTTTCTCTGCTATAATTGCAATCGAAATCTATTTCTATTCATTTGTCATTTTTTTTAGTTATTTCTTCAACTAATTTTATGTGCTTGTTTTCTCCTAATATTGCTTTCATATATTGCAACTTTTCTTGAATTGTGCTACCTTTCAAGTTGGGTGCTGGTATTTCTACACGGTATGAGTTGTTTGTATTACATTTTCTATTTGCTGATGCCCAGATGCATTATTCTAATGATATATAAGTTTCTCCTATTTGTTGATTATGTATTTGTGGTTTATCACTTTGTATTGCTTCTGTTTTTTGTTTGCTAGTGCTGTTGTTATCTTTTGTGTTTGCTTTCTACTCTTCCTTTAGTTCTTCTACTTCTGTTTGCTGTCTTTTCTTACTACACTCTGCTTGCATATTTTCATTCTCAATGACAGTTTTGATACCTTGCATCTTATTTTCTTTTCTAGCAACTTCTTCTGGTTTCATGTTTAAAAGATAGTCTATTGATTTCGAGTTTAGGCTCATAATTCTGATTCTTCTAGCACAGTCTTTGACAATTTCACTTTGTAGCCATATGCTTTCAGCCTTTCTCAGTGCTGCTATTATTTGACCGTAAAGAAGCAAGTTATATACAGTGATTTTATCTACATCTTCAACTACTAGACTTTTTGTTATTAGCTTTATGTCATCTGGACTTGATGGTTTTGCCTCATCTAAAACTTTTACTAGCTCCTTATTATTTATATATTTAACTACTCTTGCCCCATAGTTGCTAATATATTTAAGCAAACTTTGTATTTGTGCACTTTCTATATGAACCAAATCTTCTTCTAGATTTTTCTGCATATGTATATTTGTTTGTTTACCTTTGTTTGTTGATGTATGCCTTATCTATTACCAAATTTGTATATGTTTGTGTTTGTTTACTGCTGCTTTTGGTCACATATTTCTGCTTGTTGTTTTCAGGATCAACAGCAATCCCAGAAAAAATTTTCAATTTTTGAAATTTTTTTTGTTTTTTGCAAGGTTTCTGTTCTAGTGCCTCTCACTTCTTTTTGGTTATTGTGCCTTTATACTATTTCTATGTATTTTATTTTTCTGTTTCTTTTTTCTTATAACACTTTTGTGTGTTTTCTATGTTGTTTTTTGTGTTGTTGTCGATTTTGTATTTTTTTCAAATTTGTGAAAAGGGATCAGCAGAAAGAGTTCTCCTATCTTTATATTATTTTTATTTTTTTATTTTTTATATTTGTTTTTTATAATAATATAAAGTAAAAAGCTAGTTTTTTTAATTAGTTATTTGGCAAATACTAGCTTTATATTATTTGTTTTATTGTTTTTTTTCTTGTAATAATATAAAGTGAATAGCTGGTTTTCTTAATTAATTATTTGGCAAATACTAGCTTTATATTATTAGAATTTAAAGGCCATATATAGCTGTAAATAGTCTGATTATTAAGACTTTTCTTCCTCTGGTTATACTTTACAGATATTTCTAAGTTTTAAAGTCTAATAATCTTTGTACAGAGTAAACATTTTGTTACACCTAATCTGTACAAACTGAGCAGTAGGATTAGTTTAAAAGCTGATTCTATTGTTGTACCTTATAGTGCCTAAGAAGCTATTGAATTTAAATTCTAATTTTATATATTTATTTTCTTATTTTTGTTTATTTTTATTTATTTTATTTTTCTTTAAATAAAATATCTTTTACTTAACATTTGTGCATTTAAATTACTACAGCTTGCTAGTTTTTAGTAAATTTTATTACAACATGTATTTATTTTATATATGTACAATTGACTATAAATAAAAGAGATAGAGAATAGATCTCTTTTTTTTTAAAAAAAAAAAATTTTATTATAATAAAAAAATTAATATAGACAAATTTGTCTATATTATAATTTAAAGAATAATTTGAATAAATGTAGAATTATTTATAAATTAAATTATTAATAAATAGTTAAATCAAATAACATATTACTAAAAAATATATATTTAATTTTATATTTTATATAGTAATTATAAATATTTATCAAGATCTAGTAAATTTATTATATAATATGTATAATGATAAATATTTTTAATAAAGATATACAAAATTAATTAATTGATTTTATAACTTAACTAAGTAAAAATTTGTAAACTTATAAAAACATTTTATATATTTTAATAATTAAAGTTTTAAAAAAAGATTTTTTAAAATAGTGCAACTTGCATTATAGTATATTCTTTATATAATACAAATAAATATATATAATTGATATATATAATTTATATAATACTAAAACATGTTACATGCTAATATATTTATTCTAAATATAAAGAATGCATCATAATGCATAGTGCATTAAATTATAATTTTTTTTAAAAAATTTTTATAAAAAAAAATTGATCATTTAAATCTGTTTAAAAGTTTTATATTATAAAAATTAATTATTAAATTTGTATAATAGGGATGTGGCAACTTAGTGAAATGGATAAGTTGTCAATCTCCTAAGTAGTAGGTTGAGAGTTCAAAATCTACCAATAGCAAAAATTTGAAAAACTATCTATATTATATTGATATTACAGAAGGTAAGTAGTATTATAACAACAGCACTCTGTCAATCAGTTGGAATTAGTATCTGTAACATGGTTGTACCTATACTTGCTAGCAAAATCCAGAGAAATCCCAAATCTCAAAAAAACAAATTGCTTTTATAAAAAATTAAATTAACAAAATAATTTTGATATTTTGTAAATATATTATATATAGCTATAAGAATATAAATTATTTGTTTAAATAAAGATTATTAATCAAGTTTTTGAGATATTAATTTGGGCTTGAGTTTGGGATTTGGGCATAGACAAATTCAAACTATAATAGTTTGGGATTTGGGCAATAAGTATAGTTGTACCAGTATGACTGGCAGGTTATGGAGCATCTGCACAATATTGGAGTTATATGAAGAAATGCAAACTGGTATCAGGTAGTGCAAACCCAAGATAAGTTCTTATAACTATATAAATTTGTAAACTAAGAAACTAAAGCCCATTTGGAAAGACCTAAGTAGAGAGATAGCATGGATCTTTAACAGTATTATTGTAAAAACTAGACCTAGGAAATGGATATCAATGTAAAAGGAATCAGATAGATAAGAATCTCAAGTAAGAGGTACCACCAACCAGACTGTCAAAAGTTTTGAGCTAAAGGAAAAAAATCTTGAGAGCCCTAAGATACTAGAGACAGGTTATAGTTCTACTGGGCTATCTGGATTAGGAGTTTAAGATTGAAAGTATGAATATACTATTATTAATATTAAGATTTTTACATTTTTGATTATAACTTTTAATGTATCAGACCAATTTGAATAAAACAATTACTATTGGATTTAGCTTATCTAGACAGTTCTAATAAGCATAAAATCATATGATTCTGATTACAGAATCACAAGATTAGAATGATTTTGATGAAATACTAAATTTAGTACATGTAACTTGGATATAAATAACCAAATTATCTAAGTCTCTAAAAGCATAAAAAACATAAATATTACAAATATCACATATATTAAATATATTATATATATATCATTTCTTAGCTTTCTTTTATATATACAATATCTTTTATATATAATATATAGTATATATCTTTTATATTTTTAATATTTCTTATTATGTATTACTATATATAGTATTTATTAGTAATAGAATAGTCTTTATTTTAATTATTTATATATGTAAAATATCTATAAAAATACTGTTTTCTGATCTTTCAAGAAAATTAAGTGCTCTTATACTTTATACAAATGCTTTTATATTTCATATAAGTTTTCTTATACTTCATATAAGTGTCTTTATATACTTAAAAGTGTTTTCATACATTTTATAGTTAATAAACTAAATGCAATATTTAGTATCTTCATATATTATTTATTGTTGTCTTTGTCTTAAAATCCCAAATTATTTTGTATATTGTTAAGTCTTGTATAGACTTTTGTATAGAATCTGTCAAGTTATAATCATTATACTATAGTTGAGCAACTTCTATTATTATTGTAATTAAAAGAAAAACTACAGGTTAACACTATAAGTACTAGTAATATGCTGTGAAGTTAATGTTGAGTTTTGGATAAATTCTGCAAAGGCAAGTTCTGTTAACAAGAAACTAAATATGAGTAGTTAGTTAGCAGGAGAACTCTCTAAAGCTCTACAGTCAGGTGACATATTCTAAAATATGTAACAGCTTAATAGATGTACAGATAGGAAGGTTATGGTTATATTAAACAATATTTAGATATACAAGAACTTGTGTACTATTTGTTGATATAAGTATAAAGATCAAAGTATTTAAATAGATAATCTCTTAATAGATTGTAGATATAACAACTAGTGTAAAATCTGCTATGTAGATGGACTACTTAAAATAGACAACCAAAAGTTGTACATGTGACTAGTTGTATATTCACCTTGTACAAGTTATATAATCATAATTAAAATATAATAAAAACAATAGCTATCAATAATTATAGTCTTAGTATAAGCAAAAAAAAATATTATATAATTTAAAGATAATTCTAATATATTATAAAATTTTTTTATAGTATAAATGTTTATAATTTTAAATAACTTTTATTATATATATAATCTTAATTATATGAAGTAGTCAGATTGTCAATCCTCAAGTGGTAGGTTTAGAGTTTAAATCCTAATATTGACAGAAAATTTAAAAATCCTCAATGTATTACAGTTAACTATTTCTTGCAATTGGTTGGAATAAGATATCTGTTACCTATATCACACTAGCATAACTGGCAGATCACATAGTATTTGTATAACAGTCATATAATATTGTCTTTTAGGACAAGGTTTGTGATTACACAAAGAAATACAAACTGGTACTAGGCAATACAAACCTATAATAAGTTTTTATGACTATATAAATTATAAAAATCAAAAAAAAAGATGGAAGCCTACTTGAAAAACCTAAATAGAGAGATAACCTGAACTTTTGACAGTATTACTATAAAGACTAGACCTATAAAACAGAGCTAGAACTTATGAAACCAGACAAATATGCTGATCTTTGAGGAAGGACTGGATGAACAAACCAAGCTGCCAAAATTGTCAGATTCTAGAGGAAAAGATTATATGCCAACAAACATATAAACTAAAGATGTATGGTTTTGACTTGCCTTTTTGAACTATCTGGTTTGACAACTCGATGAAACTTGAATTGAATGCCAAAATAATAGAAATATGTTGTGAAATTAGTATTAAGATTGAGGTAAACTTTATAAGAGTATAGCAGTTTAATGATACATTCTGACTGCCAATATTGGTCTTGATTATAACAATACCAGATCAACTATAAGAATGAGATATAAAAGATTCTAGAAGATTTAGTATAAGGTCAAAGGTTCCTCATATAAGTGAACTGCTTTAAAGACTTAATGACCATAGTATATTTTACTAGCATCAGTCAGGATTATTGGTAAGCAGAGGTAAATAGGTGGATATAGAAACAGAGTGATTAAATAAGAAACCTACAAGCAGATTCCAGGTATGACAGCTAGTGTAGAACCTTTGGGCAAACTACTTAAATTAGACAATGACTAAAGTTGTACAAGTGACTAGTTGTATACTCTTCCTATAGTTGCCTCTTGTGGTTGTAAAGCATCCATTAGCCAAATATACTATCAATAAAATCCTAGATCACAAGTACTCACTTTAATATTTAAAAAAAAAAATATTAATTATAAAAAGATCTATATATAGGGACACCTATAGCAAAAAAAGAGAATAGAACTATATATTATATAGTTACATCCTCCTTTTTGCTATAGGTGTTTCCATATATATTTTTGAAGTAAACTTCTGAAAAATTTCAAGTAAAAAATTGTTATCCAATGTTTCATATCTTTAAAAAAAAACAGAAAGATCTATAGTTAGTACACCATCTTAGTATGTTGAATTTTATAAGCAAATTCATAACCATAACTTCATATAGAGTTTTAACATTATTCTTTTCAAAAGTAATAACTAAAATGTTTTTTTAATAATAGGAACTTCAAATTATGTATTATTATAATTTAGACAACTATTATCAAGATAATTGGATACTATACTTGATGATTTTTCATATAAAAAAGTTTTTTACATGAGATATATTCACCAGGTATTTTACTTGCCACCATATATTTTGTACTATTATTCATGCTATACAGTAATATTTTGAAGCTTGAGATCAAAATATGCAATATTCTGAAAATAATATGCAGAATAAACAAGTGAAATAGAGATATCGATAGTTGCATTTAAAAGTTTAATCTGCGATTAAGTGGAATTTAATAGATTAGCATTAGCATTAGATAACGATAATATTGGTATTTAAATTTTTTTCATTGTTTTTTACTACTAAATATGTATATGAATTCTAGCACTAGTATAAATTTTAAATAAAATCAAACTAGATAAAAAACTATAAAGCTTATTAAAAAAAATTAATAATGACTAAGATTTAGTTTTACATAAAAGCATTTCTTTGTTTTAATGAATCTTGAAAAGAATAATTTGCTCTTTATTTCGTAAAAAAAGAACACAATATGAATTTTCTTAGAAAATCAAATAAATAAAGTCTAAATACATACTTTTAGAAATTAACAGTTGCTAGTACGGGATAAATAAATATATCGATCGATATATAATAGTGGTACGAGATTATATTGCTATTGATTTACATTTTATTATATATTGCAGATCAGGAGTATTTGTTGACATATATTTAGTTTATCCAGGTCGGGGTAGCTGTCCTACCTCAATATTGATAAATCATTGTAAATTACGAGCACGTCTGTCAGGGAGTTATGTTTTGGAAAATTTTAATCGCATTAAGTCGCAGAAATTACAAAGGGATATCACAGAATTTGTCCTTAACCGCACGCAGAATTTAACCTTAACAATTATCTAATTGCAAATTTTGCAAAAATTCACCCTCGCTAATATCAACTCATTTGGATCACATGTTGATAGCGATATTAATGAGGAATCATATTAAAGTCGATATATGTGAGAAAATTTTAATATATATATATATACATTTTATTAGGTTGATATGAATGAGATTGATATTAACGAAATTCAAGTGTATTAGAAAGACATTTAGATTCTGAAAATGTAATGGTTTTCTTTTTTCAAAACATAACTGTAACACGGGTTTATTATAGTACCAACGAAAAATTAAAAAAAGACAAGTTAAACCATTATTAAATGAACGCAAATTTTGAATGAATAAACGTTTTTTGAAGATTATGTATAAATATTTTAAAAAATAACCACCAATACAAAATTCAAGTGATATGCTAAGTCACAGGTAGAGTTCGTTTCATCAAAAGGTCAGAGTTCCATATATGTACATGTTCATCCCAAGCACAGGTAGATATTTGCCCTTCAATATATAAATTGAAATCTACACCTAAAACAAATTCTGTATGTGCATCATGCATTTCTACCAAAGGATCGGTCAAAGTCGTGTTCCATAATCTCATTGTCATATCATACGAAGCGGAAGCAATAATATTGCCATCATGTGGGGAACATTTCACCCTTCTTATGGCGTATCGATGGCCACGTAAACAGGTTATTTCACGATCAAGAAATCTTAAATCCCAAACTTTTAACATTCGATCCACAGAACCACCAGTAACAATAACATTTTCCTGATATTTATTCCAATCTAAAGAGAGAATTTCACTATTATGTGCGCGTATAGTTTGAGCCGATCTTGGAACTTTTACATCCCAAATTTTGAAGGTGCTATCACCGGATGCTGAACCAAAAATATCAGGATTATGTGGTGACCATATTGTGCTATATATACATGCTGTGTGCTCCGAGAATGTGGATAATGATTGTGAAACTTCTGGGCGCCACTAAAAAGTGATAAATTTTGAACCTCTGAACGTGAGAATGGATTAAATGAATAAGTAAATGAACAAATACCAATTTGATAGCACTATCCCATGACCCACTAACAAAAGAATCTTTTTTGATCAAATTCCAATGTACAGAAAAAACCTCTCTTTGATGTTCTTTCCATTTTTTTATTGGAAAATCCTAATCCAAAAAAGTACAGTCTGCATTAATATTAATGCAGGCAATATTGTGAACAAACTATGCTGAATAAGAGAAACAACCATGAGCGTGGTATCCCATAACATTATTGATCCATCGCCGCAAGCAGTAACAACTTGGTTCTCATTAACTTCACTCCATGAACAATCAAATAAACCATCTTTAGTATCATATCTGTTTAAATAATGTAAACATCATTGATGTTATTAGACGAATTACTGAGAGAATATCGTCAATTGAATCTTGATTTACATTCGTTCAATTTGTACACCATTAGGACCAACACCAGCATTTAAAATAAATAATCTTCCGTTTCCGACTAATCCAAAATTTGCTGCCGTTGCACATGATATTTTACTTTCAATGAATGGACTAAATTGCAACTAGAAAAAAAAAACGAAAGTAGTTTATAAGGTAAAAGTTTTAGAATTGTAAATATAATTTAATTAATAACAAAAAATTTTACCGAGTATCCATTGTATCCTTCGGTACGAAATCGCAACATTGGCATGGTTTTTTTTTACCCTATCGCTATCAAATGTCCTTAAATATTAAATTTGGTCACACGGCTACGCAATTGATCTTGAATCACCTGATAAACTATAACCAATAACGCAACCATATTTCACAAAAAACAGGTTAACTATATTTGATGCTAAATTTGTAACGGACGATAATGTTTTATGTAGAAAATATAGAAGTATGTAACTATATATGTTATAATTTGATTTTTTTTTAGAAACCTTAATATTAGATTTTTAAAAATACAAATTTAGATCTGTAAAAAATTTTATCTTAAATTTTAAGTTAAAACTAAACTTTAGAGTTAGGTTTAAGACTTAAAATAAAGATAAGGGTTTTTAGAGTCTGACCATTTTTTACTTAATATAAATATCGATTATTTAAACCGTTTTTGAGAACAGCATATCTAGTGAATTTCACTTCTGGTGAATATTAAAATTATTCAAAACTTTTATTAAATTTGATTAAACATAATCAAACCTCTTTATAGTTATACTCTTAAAATATAAAAAATAATAAATATATAGATGTGTAACTAATATATTATACAATTACAACTATATTAAAAACAAAAATTTGTGATTAAATAGAGGTCTTATTAAATAATAATACGACAGGGTGAAACCTGAGTTGCAAAATAATGAAATCCGCTATGATCATTACATGAGGGGAAATCCGCTGTTATATAATAAAAACTAGTAAAACGCCTAACCCGATCTACAAAGCGGATTCACTATTTTGCAACTCAGGTTTCACCCTGTTCTATAATAATTTATTTAACAATTTTTATTTAATTCAATAATTATTATAGTTATATATAAAAATCAAAATTTATTAAATAAAATAATTATAGTATTTTAAGTAAAGTTATTTAGAAAAACAAATATATTAACTTTAAAATTTTTATTTATATTTTTTTAAACTTCAAAAATTGGTTAGTATTATGCTTATTAGATATATAAAGTTTTTACAGATTACATTTTATGCATATCTATTATATTAAAATACAAATGTGTATAACACTTGCTTTTTTCCAGATCAGTCCGAATAGCTAAAAATACAACTATGTATAACACTTGCTTTTTCTGGATTAGTCTGAATAGTGAAAATTATATGGATGAGTCAGTAGAAACACAACATATTGATATCATTTTTAATGAAATTTTTTGATTAAACAAAAATAACTTAGCAAATACTTAATTAAATTTAATAAATTTTTTTAAAATGAATTCTATAAATTTTTTAAGATTGTTTTAAAAATTTTTTTATTAAATTTGGTAAAGTTTTGTTAAGTTATCTTTGTTTAAAGTTTTAAAAAAATTTAGTTAAAAAAAATATGGTACGTTTTCTGCTAACTTACATAATTTAAATATGTATATCTATACCATTAGGAATTGACATATATTATCTGAAGCTAGACTGATAAATTCAAAAAAAACTTTAAACAGCTATTTATTACTACTACAGAATGGTATTGTAGAAAATTAATATTAAATACAAAAATTAGATTCAAGTATATGTAAGTATAAAACTATTTACTAATGATCGATCATAATATTTTATTAAAATGTATCTGTGCCCAAAGCAAAGTAAGAATTACTTTGCTAGTATATAGATATATACGTATATAGAATTTAATCTAGATTGAATTTATTTCTAGTTAGTCTAATTTTATTTCTAGTTTTATTTGATTGCCTAATGGTACTTAGATAGAGTTGTAATAAAGTACTCTAGTTTATAATAAAATATATAATTTATTTCAAAGCACTTCAGAAGTGAGTTATATGTTTTATTATAATGTGAAGCATTTTATTAACAATTTTATACTTATTTGCATTGTTCTGTATACAGAAACTATAATTATTATTTATAATTAGAATGTAATATTAAATCATTATTAGAATAAAATATATATTACTAATAATTTAATCTTTATATATCTGCTAAGAACTAAATACATTTATATATTTTATTTATATTTTATTTAGTTTTTTTTTTGCTTATTAACTTTATCTATATTTTTTTTTTTGCTTCTTTTATTGTTTTGTTATTTAATTCTCAAATTGGTATTTTATTAGATATTAATTTTCTAATTTTGATATGCTTGTTATTGTTTTTTTAACAATTAAAAATCTATTTTGCAAATCAATTTGCATAATAATATTATACAAAAGTTTTATATTACCATACAAATTATTATAAGAAAACTTAAAAACCTTTTAATTAATTATTTTTTTTTATAAAAAATATTAATGATAAGGCCATGCCTTTAATTTAAGTAAAGTTTTTATAAAAAACATGCTTTTAAATTATATATAAAAATAAAAACTCAAATAAATATTCTGTAATTTAAACTTACAAGAGTAGTTAAAGCTCATCTAAATTTAGATATAAGCAATAATATAAAGAAAAAAATATAGTATTTAATCTATTAGATAATCTAATAACTAATTTTAGTAATAATTTTTATAACCAATCACAGGTCGAACGAATAAATAAAGGGTAAATAATAGGTAAATAACAGAAAAAAAATCTGCTATTATTCTACTCTATATCTGCCAAATAATGGCAGCATAACAGCAGCATAATAGCAGAATAACAGTAAAATAATAGAAGGTTTGTCAAT
>CAJVQA010004259.1:0-17916 GCA_910591915.1 Cetraspora pellucida | reverse complement strand
CTTGACAAGAAATTATTCAAATTTAATAAAAAATTTTTTAAACAAATTCTATAAGAATTTAGAATTAATTTAAAAAATTTTTTATTAAATATGGTTAAGTTTTTGCTAAGTTATTTAAGCTTAAAGTTGCAAAATAATTTACTTAGAAAAAATTTGGTACATTTCTATTGACTCACCCCATATGAACATTCATTTAAATAATTAGTTATACAACTATTATAATTGTATAGTATAATAATATCAAAAGCTTATTGAATAAAGTAATTAATATAATATAATAACAATTAATAGCTATATTAATTATCTATTTAAAATAGGTTTTCTGATAGTTTATACTATATTTATTATATAATAGATATTAGATTGATAAAAAATATCATTGTAATAAAGAAAATCTGTTAAATAAAATATATAATTATAATAATTAATAATATAAAAATTTTAATTTTTTTTACATTTGATATATATAATATGCATCATGTATATGAAAATGTACATAAATGCAAATAAGAATTTTTTAGAATTTTTTTTAAGTTTTTTGAAGTTTTCAAAATTTATTAAAAATTCCAACTCATATTATAAGATAAAAAATTCATATAAATTTGTATAAATTGTTGATATATTATATTAAAAGTTTAAAACTGTATTTAATTTTTTAACACTTTTTGCTAATCCTCAATTCTAAAACAAAGAAAAACAAATACAAAAATAACAAAAAAACAGGTTAGCAAATGTTCTTTAAATAACTAACAAAAAGGTTGTATCAGAAAAAAATACATATAGTATAGCAGAGTTTAGAAGACAAAGAATGCTGTACTAAGATATTAACAATAAACAGAAAAAATTTTAACAAGAAAAGTAAAAATTTTTGAGAATTGACATTATTCTAAAAAAACTAAAACAAAATATATGATAACTGTAGCAACAACAAACAAATAAGACACATTATCTAATTAAAAAATAGCAAGCATTACTATAGAATTAGAGTATAGTACTAACAATATACTAACAAATATAACAAAAAGTTTAATTTTAGGTACTAACTAGCCAAAAAAAAAAGGTCTTAATTCAATCTATTAGAATATAAATTAATAAAGAAAAATTGCATTGCAGATATTATATCTTATATTAGAATAAAAGTGAATAGAAATTGAAAATATGTAGACTATAAAATTTTAAAACAAGTTCTCAAATTTCTATACAAAACCCAAGTAATATAGAATATATTACTAAAGATTTAACAATATATAACTTAAAACATATCATACCTATGACATGCTAATATATAGTCAAATATTAAAAACTTTAAAATTAGCAAAAGCAATCTAATTCAAAGAAGAGATAATTGAGGAATGAGCAGAAAAGCTTAGGTTAATAAGCTTTAATTCAGGCTTTTTTAAATATAACACAAATATAAACAAAAATGTAATACATCAAGAAGAAAGAAAAATGAATAAAGAACAATAATTGGTAATACTAAAAGAACAAATAAAAGATCTTAACATTACTATATCATATCACCAAACAAGCCAAACTGCTAATGAATTTAAAATGTTAAAAAATAACATATCACAAGGAATGAAAAAAAGCAGTAAAGACACAAATATGAAATTAGAAGAACAAGAAGGAGAATCAACAAATGAAGAAACTAGTGTCTTATTTCTTACTAATATAATTAAGCATAGCTGATAGTCTCTTAAAATTAGAATATGCAATAAAAACAGGTCTTTTAAAACAAATAAGTTGATATATGTTTTGCTAAGTAAATTTAAAGAAGAAAGAATAAAGTATATTTAGTAAATCTTAAAAAATAATTATTATATTAAAACAATCAAAGAAGTATTCAAAAATAAAAATAATTAGATAAAGATAAATTTTGATTGTAAACATAGCAGAGATGTATCAATAAACAGAATTTAAAGAAAAAAAGATAAATGACTTAAATTTATTTCAGAAGAAAATAAGAATAAATTTAAAATACAGAACAGCAAGAAAATACAATACTAAAAAAAGAAAAGATAAAAATATAAAGTAAACAAGAAAAGATGAAGAAATAGGAAAAACAAGAGAAATAAAGAAATAAGAAAAAGAAGAAAAAGAAAAGACTCTATAAAAGAAAATATTATAATAGAAAATTTTGAAAAAGAAGAAGAATAAAAAAAGCTGTATAAGAAAAAATAGTTAACTGTATAGGATCTATTACAAAACATTAATATTATACAAGTTAAAAGATTATTATACAAGACATTGGTAATAATAATAGCAAGCTTAGAAAAAGAAGAAAACATTTCATGGTATTGCTACTTGGCAATAACAAATTAGCATATATAATAAATAGGAATATAGATTATGACCAAAGAGATAAGCAAGGACAGTACATAGTTAAATTGTTAAGTATCTCAAAAGAAGACTCAGAAATACTTTTATTATGATGCTTAAAAAACAAAGATGCAAAAGCAGTATATATTTTATGTAACAGAAATGAAAACTAAAAGAAGTTTGCAATAATTATCTTTGCAAATGCTCTAGCAGCAGAAAAAGCCCAAGCAACACCAATATGGTATAACAATCACCAAGTAAGTTAGGAAAACTCTAGAAAAAAAAGTACAAAAAAGAGATAAGTCATGATGCAAAAAACAAAAAAGATCAAAAATAGATAATAAAAGACAAGAAGTATCAAGAACCAAGAATATAATATAAGAAAAACTAAGTAAAAGATATGATAAAATAGGTTTGGACCTTTAGATACAAAATATAGAAGAATAGTTAGAAAGCAGATATAACAATATAGAAGTAAAAAAATGCTTCAAAAGAAAAAAGACTAAAACAGTTTTGTAAGATTAAATGAGGACAATACAAGTAGAAGATGTTTTGTGCCAAATTTTGAACAAACTAGATAAAATAGAGAAAATATAGCTGAATACAAGAAGTGGTCTGACTGATTATTTCTAAAAATGCTATAGTTGAATTAATGAATATAGATAAGGAGATTGAAAAGTTTTTACAAATCAAAAAAAAGGTGTTTAAAGAAGAAAAAAAGTAAAGATTCATTGTTAAGAAGAAAAAATATGTAATAGAGAGAAAAAAGAATTCAAAAGTATAGAGACAAAACAAAGACCATTAAAAAAAGATAAAAAAAGATTAAAAAAGAAATAAAACTAGTATGTCACAATGTGAATAAACTCAAGACCAAAGGTTGTAAATTGAAAAATCTGCTTGGCTAAGCAAAAGAAGAAAAATCACAATATTAGAAATTATAGAGACAAATCTTACAGAAAGAGAAGAGAAATTTCTAACACATACAACAGACAAAAAATATGTAAAGTTTTGAACAAATGCTGCAGAGGATAAAAAGAAAGGTTTAGGCATTGGAATAATAGTAGATAAACAATAAAAAAAGCGTATAGGTATAGTCAAAAATATAAGTGAATATATGATAAAGATAATACTATATTTCAAACACTTGGAATTAGTAGTGATTATAGTTTATATACCACCAAATAATAAAGTAGTAGGGAAAACCATTTATCAAAAAAACATAGAAACAGTTTTGAAAAGAAAATAACAAATACAAATTATTATAATAGGTAATTTTAATTACATAATAGATAATATTCTAAATAGACAATATTTACAAACAATAAATTACAAAAAGCTGCCAATCTTCAATTAGTTGAAGAAACAAGACTTTAGAGATATATATAAAGACATGAATTGATAAGTCAACAATATACATAGTCTAATCAAGAAGCAGCAACAAGAATTGACTATATATAGTTATTAGAAAAATTAGTCTTAAGTTTATAAAAAGTAGAAATCAAAAAAATAAAAGAGATTATAGAAAGTAACTATAGAATAGTAATAGCTAAGATATGGATCAAGTATATAATAGCAAAAAAAGTAAAGCAAAGATTAAAAAGAAAAAACAGTTAAAAATTATATACTTATATAATCAAGCAAAATCAGAAGACTGAAAAAATATGCACAAGAGCTACAAAACTGATTAAAAATAAAGAAGATATTAGAAGATATATACAAAAAAGAACAAGATGAAAAAAGAAGAGCAGAGAAGATAAACAATATATGGAATATAATAGAAGAAGCAATCATTATAGTAGCAAGTAAACACATATCTAAAAAAAAAGTATATAACATGATAACAAACAGAAGAAGAAATTAAAAAGAATAACAACAACAATAAAATATTGATAAGTCTCAAAAATTAATCAAATATGCAAAAATAAGAAAAATCTAAACAGCAACAGAAGTAGAAAGAAGTAAAGTAAATGAACAATTAAAAATACTAGACAAAAAAATTGGTCAAAGCTATTAAGGTTACAAAGTCAATAGTTAGATACATGGATAGAAAATATGAAGGGTTAAAAAAAGTTATTATTAGAAAGAAAAAAGAATGATTAAGAATAAATACAAAGAAAACGAATAGAAGAAAATATAGATAAAAGATATGAAATGATCAAAACAGATTAGAAAAAATGATAACTAGTCTTCTAAATAGGTCTTATAAGAAAATAGTACTTAACAGATTTATTTAATAAGTAAAAGAAAAAATAAATCTGCTAACAGGCTTAAAAGATGTTAGAGCAGAAGTAGCAGAACATTATAAAAAGCAATTTAGAAAAAGAAATACTAAATTAGAAGAAATATCAAAAGAATAAAAGGAAATATATAAATTATAAACAAACATAAAAAAAGAATGGTATATAAAAGTTGAAAAAGAAATTAAAGAAAAAGAATAAGAAGAGATACTAAGAGAACTAAAGATGAAAACAACTTTAGACATATCAGATATAAGTTATATTCTAATAAAGTAAGCAAAAAGAAAGCACAATAAGTATTTAAAGGTTTTGCAAACCTATGTCTAAAAGTAGATAAGATATTGACTAAATAAAAAATAGTACAAGTTTACTCAATACCAAAAAATCTTAAGTAGGAATATAGTTTAAACAATATTTGACTAATAGCATTAATAGAAATTTTTAGAAAAGTCATAACAAAAGTGATAACAAAAAGACTTGCCAATGCATTTGTAGAAAAAGAAATACTTAAAAGATCAAACAATACAGGTCTTCAAGGCAACTTGACAGAACAGCCAGTATACATTCTTAATATGATAATAAAAGAAGCAAAAAAGAAAAGTAAAGAAGTTTAAGTACTTTTGCAAGATATAAAAAAGGTATTTAACTCAGTTTTACTCAAAAGTTTAGAATTAACATTATAAAGAATTAAAGTATCTAAAACAACAATAAAATATATCTTAAATCTGTTTTATGAGAGATAACTTAAAATTATCACTGCCTACAGCCTAACAAAAGAAATAATATTAGGAGATAGTATTGATTAAAGCAAATTAATATTTCTATTAATATGGCAGCTTTTTTATAATTCATTATTAAAGAAAATACAAAAAGATAAAGACTTAGATTATACAGTAGAATAGCAAATTAAAAAAGGCATGCAATGCAACAATAATACAAAGTATTGCCAAGTAGCCATTAAATATGCAGATAACATAATGTAGATAGCAATTAGTAAAAAACATCTAATAGAGATTTTAAAGATAGTAGAAAAATTCTTTATAATAAATAATATAAAGATAAATGAATCCAAATTAAAACTACTAATAATGAATACAAAAATAAATAAAGAAGAAAAAAAGTAATCTTTGAAAAAAGTAAAATAATAGAAAAAACAAAGAACAAGATAATCTATTTACTAGAAATATAACTAAATAATAGAATGAATAAAGTGCTAGTAAAGAAAAAAGTTAAAGGAATAATCAGCTAAACAATAAGAGACCTCAGATACAAAAAATGACTATAGGTCAGATTGCATATATAAACAATATAAAAATAATACCAAAATTGAGTTATATATTGTAATTAACAAAAATGGCAAAAAGAAGTATAAGTAAAATACACCAATCAATAATAAGTCTGGCAAAACAAAAGAGCAATCTGCAAAAAATATTAGAAAACTGCATAATTGAACACAAAGATATTGAAAACTGTAGAATATTATAACAAAAATTATTAATAAAACAAATAAGTGGCCTATTAGCAAAACTAAACAGATTAGATAGTCTTGAACAATTAACAAAATTGAGGATAATGTAAGGCTGTTAAAGAGCAGGTTTAACAAAAAATATATAGGAAATAGAAAAAATGCTAGAAGACATAGAAGATTAGAAAAGTAACTTAGCTTGTCTAACATTATTAAAAGCAAGAAAGATTAATATAAATATAAAAATAGGAAGTACTTTATAGACAATACTTGGATATAGAACCAAAATAAAAGAACTTATAAATATATAGTTATAAAAAAGAAGTAGAACCAAAATAAATAAAGCAGACTTAATATATCTAAACCAACTGCTCAATACAAAAAAAAAGAAATTAATTATATGATAATAGCTAAAAAGTTATCAAAGTCTATTAAGCAAGAGAAAAAAAGCAGAGTAGTTTAAAGTAATAGAACTAGAAATGCTCAATAGACCAGAAAGCAGAGAAGTTAAAAGACATTTTAGAACAAACAGGTAAAATACCTAAACAATACAAATAAGATAAGAGTATATTTTAGAAAATAAAAGAAAAAAAAATAGATAGTACATAGTATACAAAATTATTGACAGTTAGGAAAGATAGTTAAAAAGAAAAAAAAAATACTAGTAAAACATTAAAAATGCAAAATAAAAAAAATAAACTAACTATTGAAATTAACAGATACAAAGGTAGTATAAGAAATAAAGAAGATCTAAAAGATAACTACTAGTAGTGAATAAAAATAAATAACAAAATCAATGTAATTTCAGACATATTGATAAAAAAAAACAACAACAAAATTAAAGTAACAATAAACCAAATAACAAAAACAATAAAAACAAACAAACTAGGAATTAAAAAACAAAAATTTGAAAGACTAAGAATAATAGAAGAACTAGAAGTAGAAGTGATTAGATGACAAAATCTAAAAGAGAACATTAGTCAAAAAATAATAAAAGTTTTGAGAAGAAACATAATAAGAACAAGAACAAGTATATAATATATACAGATAGAACAGCAAACTTTAAAACTAAAGAAAACATAGAAATTAAAAATAGTATGGTTATAGAGTAAGTGCAAACAAACAAAACACAAAAATGGCCAGAAGAGGAGTTAGTACTCAGTTTAAAAAATAACAAACATCAATTATAGCAGAGTTAGTAACAATATTGATAGCAATTATAATAGTATCAAAGAGAAAGAAATAGAATTATATATAGATAGCAATGCTGAAATAAGAAATATTAGTAAAGATTTAGAACAAGTAAACAGAAATAAGATTCTCAAGAAGAAGAATACAATATAGGTAATAAAAATTAAAGATTTTATTAGGACAAAAAACATTTAGATCAAGTTTTTCAAAGTTAAAAGTCATAGTAAAGATAGATAGAATAATAAAGCTAATAGTCTAGCAAAAAAAAGTATACAGGCTTAAGAAGTTAGTTGTAAAGAGATAAAGTACTATCTAAAGTTAAAAACAAACATATTAACATATTAGCAAGATTACTTTATAAGTTAATAATAAATACAAGGTTAGGAGCAGAATAAAAAAATCAAAAGCAATTAAAGAACTAGAACCAGAATCAGAAGTTACAATTTATGATTGGACATACTTTTGAAAAAGACTGAAAATAACTAAAAAAAGTATATTGTACAATAAGAAGAAGTAGTGCTAGAAGTAGTATATTTATAAAGTATCTAATAGATAAACTTTTATTATTAGAAGAACTTAATAGAAAAAGACCAGATGTATACATAACAATAAAATGCTAAATGTGCTAAGATAAATCAAAAAAAAACACAGATACACTTGGCAGCATGTAAGAAACAAAAGAAACTTTAAAAAAGAATCCAAAAAGAAGAAGAAAATTTTCTAATTACTCTATATATGTTATATATAGCACTTTTTGGAAAAACAGAAGCAGAAAAAGTTAAAATAAGAGAAGCACTAATTAAAGGTCTTATTTCAAAAGAAACACAGAACAAACTGAAACAGCTCCTAAGCACAAAATCAAAGTAGCAGTTTATATAAATAATAGCATAAACAGTCTAAAATACATTCTATGAACAAGTATAGAGAATCTGATATGAAAAAATTAATAAATGGGAAAAAATAAAGAAATGAATAGAATAAAAAGAAAAAGTGAAAAAAAAGAAAGCAATAAATAAAAAAAGAAAACTAAATCAATAAAGAATAAAAGAAAGAAAAGAGAAAGCAAGAGAAAAAAAAAATTAAAAAAAAAATATAGAAGACAATTTTAGAGCTTGTTATAGAAAATAAAAGACTTTTTTATTATAAACTTTAGATAGTCAAATAAGCAGTTTACTTTTGTTTAAAGTAATATAATAGATTACATATAGGTATCATTAGGTTAACTAGGTGATGCTAGACTTAGTTGTTAAGAATATTATATAATTGCAAATGTAATTTTAAAATCTTAATAAAGTATTAACATGACTGCTTAAAGAGAAAAAAAACTGTATTAAAATTAAAATATAATAAAAAATAATTATTTTTGTATAGCTTGAATTGAAAAAGCATATAATATATATTTTTTTAATTATTAGAAAAAAAAGGTTTGTAAATAAATAAAGTTTTATTAATATATATTAAATATATATAATTGTAAATATAGAACTTCACACCAATTATATGTATATCAATAATAATAACAATAATACTTACCATATTAATAAATCTGTACATAATAATTAGATAATCTACTAGCATTATATATATTGCTTTGCTAACATTATAAGTATATATAAAAATTATGTATATAATTTTATAATTTTATATACATGATATATATGATGCATATAATGCACATGATGTGCATGATGTGCATAATGCACATGATATGTATAATGTGCATAATATGCATAATGCATATGATGCATATGATATGCATAATTATGCACATAAAAATGCATATGCCATATGCATTATCTATTACTAATAATAATTAGTATAAATATTTTAATTAGTAATATAAGTAATAAATTATAAATAAAGTATATAACATGTCTTATATAAAAAAATATATATAATAAAAGCTTTAAGTTCTATAAAAAATATTAGTTATTGGTAATTTAAATAAAATTTATTATATAATAATAATATTTTATTTTTACTATAATAATATTTACAACTATAAATTATCTACTTACTAACTATAACAAACTTTTTTTAACTAAGCTAACTTGTAAGTTATATAATATATCTGATTATAAAATGTGTAACTATATTAGAATTGTCAATAACTATCAAATATTAATTATTAAAAATAATATTAAAGTTGTATACTTAAAAAGATTTTAAGAAAAATCTATAATAAAAGAAATATATATTTATTAATAAAATTTTTAACTAGATTTATATTAATATTGCAACAGATAAATAGCAAGTCTGTCACTCCAATGGACAAAACTTTGTATAATGTTACAAAATAATGAAAATAAGGCTTAAAGGCATAAATTGATTTGAATGAGTATTTACTTTTATTTATTTTTATTTATTGTATTTGAGTTTCTATATTTAATAACACTTTAACTAACTATCACTATCTACTATAATTACTAAGGACTTCTGTCCTTCCTTTCACTAGTTAAGGCACCCAAGTAATAAGTATTTTTATTAAAATTTCTGTTTTGCTTTTATACATTTTTTGCTTATACTAATTAATGCTATTTGTTTTAGATTTTTCTTTTACTTTTCCTACTATCCTGCCATAATACAATATTACCAACATAGGTTTTATCTAATTCAGGTAAGTACTATACTATATGCATTTGTGATTTTTACTTTATTTTTAATGCACATTACTAATTATTCTTCTATTATTTTGCATTTTGTTACTATGAAACTTCACTATCATGATGTAATGCCTTCTCTGATTTGGGTACAACCACCTTGACTTGTGTTCTTAGTGTGAGAAAAACTGATTATATATGTTTTGCTATTTTTAGAAGGTTGAAGTGTATGTATGATTTGTGGGTCCCAAACATTATTTGTGCTATATAACATTATGCACTAATCATTACATTTTCTGGCTTGTGATAATATATAGCATTTAATCAATATATAGCATTTGATCAATGTATATTAATTAAAATAATCAATTAATTGCTATGTATTAATATATATTATTAGTATTAACTTATAAGTTATATGATATGTCTTATTTGTAAGTACTAACTTAATATTTTAATTATATTATTTTAGTAATAACTATAAGATCTAAAATAACATCTACATTTTCTTTTCTTTATACAAAAAATATAAAGAAAGAATAAAGGAATTAAATAAAAAAAAGAAATAAAATTAATATTAAAAATTAAAAAAGCAATAGAACTCTAAAATACTAATCTATAAAATCAAAAAAATTCTATAACATTTACTTATTACTAATATTTAATTTACTCTAAAAATGAGTTAAAAATCAAATATTAAAGATATAATATTACAACTTTATAAATTCTCAACTAATTAGAAGAAAAACCAAATAAGATGTATAATATTTTATTGTAAATTAAAAGATTATATTATTAGTAAATGCCTACATTTAACTTTTTATAAAAAATATATTAACCTTTTCAATATATTTATTAAAAAATAAGACAATAAAATCTAAAAAATTATTAACAAAATTTTTAAAGATCATAACATAATAATAAGTAAATTTCTTATATCCTTAAATTTATACTAGAAATATTAAAGAAATACTTGAAGATGTTAAAAAAAAGAAAGAACTTGTTTATTATAATTGTTTCTATTTTGTATTTTATAAAAAATATTCAAAAAAATTTAAGAAGAATTTGTCTTTATAGTTTCTATATTAAAAGTTTTTTCAAAGTCTTAACAACTAATATTTGCTATATTTAATATTTATAATAACTCTGATAAATCTGTAAAAGAATTTATTAACTTAAAACATCTTCTTTAATAATTAGTTACTAAATATAAAACTCTTATATAAAAGTGATTTTGAAAGAAATTACAAAATCTCTACTAAAAAAATATTATTAAGAAAAAGAAAAAAAACTTAGTAAAAAAATTTGTTGAGACTAAAAGAGCAAAAAAAATAAACTTTAAATCTTTGAATATTGTAAAAAATCTGCAGAAATGATAAATATAATGGAACATATTATGTTAGATCTTGTTAGAAAAAAAGATTTATGTTGAAAAAAATAACTATTAAGTATTCAATGATAATTATATTAATCATTTTATAGCAATGATAATAATGATGATGATATTTAATATATAATAAAAATAACAATAGAATTAAAATTAAAATAATAAAAATAATAAAATTAGAGTTGAAAAGATCAAGTATAAAGTATTCAAATATTTTTAAGAGGGTTACTAAAAATAAGAGTGCTGTTGTACAGAGTTATTAATTTTTAAGATAGAAAACTTTGATAAAGCTTATGATAATTGGAATAGAAAAGTAAACAAATTTAAAATATTAATAAAAGAAATAACAAAATTAGAAAAATTGATAAGACTTATCTAAAATTATGTAACCAATAATAAAAAAAAACAAAAAGAAAAACCATCATCAAGATGTTGAAATTGATTCTGAAAGAAGAGATTTCAACATTGAATAACAGACTTAAAACAAAAAGAAAAGCAACTTTAAAAGTAGAACAAGAAACTATAAACAAAGTAAAAGATTATCCTAATACTTATTACTGTTTTGATCAATCTAAAAGGTATTTGATCCTGAAAAAAATCATTCTATTATTATAACCAAGAAAAAATAAAAAAAAGAAGAGATAAAAAATGAAAAATTGCCAAATACCTATCTGAGTTTGGTATTTGTCTGAATTTGGTTAATATATGCACTAAATAGAAGAGAAATGTTAAGCCCAGAACATGTCATCTACAAGTGATGATTTTGTTGTAAAATCTTTGCTGCATGACCTAAGACACACCCTCTTGCTTATGTCAATCATACACCTAAAATGGATTTCCTAGAATTATCAGTCATAAAAATCATTTACAACTAATAGCAGATATAAAGGTAATAATGATAATAAGGGTTTGAAGAGAAATCTATAATTAAAAGATTATATATTAATTAGTGGTTTTAAGTAATAAAGGACAGTAAATGTGTATATGCTAGATAATATGTTTAATATGTTTAATAGCTTTAAGAGAGCATATGTAATAGAATAATATATAATAAAGGCCTCGAGCCCTACAAGAACAAGGAGTTCACGCTTATCATAACATTCGCTCCTAAAAATTCCCTGTTTTCATTCCATTATAATACCTACGATCATAAAATACACCAATCACCAAATCTAACATGCCTCTTATCGACTTAGCCACTCATAGGTTACACGACGTGTCCTGTTTGAGAAGCGACTGACTCGCCGTTTCGACTATGTCAGAGGTAATGATAGTACCAGGAACAGAGTTTGTACAACGTATAACGTAATGTATGGTTTATAGGCGAGTGAAGTGTGTATCTCTTTTGAATTTGATTGGTTGGCATATCTTCATGACTTCAATTAACATATGGGCTGTGTGCTGAGAAAAGGGACCAAATTAACAAAAAAAATTTTTTGAAAATAATAAATGTTCTGAATCAGATGATCAAATCTACATCTATTTTACTTAAGAACTTTTTTTCAAAAAAAAAAAAATCAATTTGGTCCCTTTTCTCAGCACACAGCCCATATACAGAAATCATTCTTGTTTTTACCTGTTTTTGCTTGCTGTTCTTGATTTTTGAATTATTTATGTCATATAATTTTCTATTTTAAAATTTATTCATTAAATAGAAGATTTTTGTATATCAAATTGAACTGGTCTATAAATTCTACAAAAACGATTACGTAACTGCACGAGGAACAGAGCATTAAGCACATAGAGTAGTACGTATATATTTGTTATTGTGGCTTTTAAATTTTCTATTGTCCGTGATTTATATCTTGTTTTTACCTATTTTTTCATGGATCACCTGTATTAACAATTCAAGTATTATATTGCATAAATTTGCATTTTAAGTCATCATTTTTTTTTGTTACGCATAATGTGGAATACTGCAGTTTTCAGTGCCAGTAGAGTAATAGTCTCGACGTAGTGTAAACTATTCTTGGATAACCCGGCCCGAATCGAACTCGCTCGCCAAATATACACCTTTTTGACCGAAAACCGTCCGACTGTTACACGAAGTCAACTTTTGATTAGACGAATTAGTGCATCTCACCACGTATATAATAAAAAAAGCGATATAATAATGAATGAACAGTGGATAACAGGTGGCGTGCCGAGTAACCTGTAAGAAATGAAGTGATATTTAAATCTGCAATACAATTACATAACCGTTGTGCATATAGTAGCTATTACTATTGCAGCATGAGGTGTATGGCAGGTTTGTGACATAACAAAATCCTTGCACGTCTTGAATGTGTGTCGGGCTTATTGTCCCGGATTTCCTGAACTACGAATCAGGATCAAGTGGAACTTAACACGATCAAAAAAATTCAGACCGAACCTTCATTTTGTCAAAAATCACATATTTCTCAAAAATCAGTATAAGTAACTACCTTTAGTGCTCTAAAAAAAGGTTTCGTTGGGCAATTTTACTGTTTGCTGCACCAAGAACTTGGCACACATTCGAGTAATGCAAAATTCTTTAAAACTCATTTCTATAAAGACTAACATTCGTATTTAAGTTAGAATTAACGAGATGGTGAATCGCTTAGGAAAATTTTTTGCTGGGAAAATTTTTGACAAAATAAACAACTTTGACAAAGCGAACGTTTGCTTTGAATCTTTTTAATCATATCATGTTATATAAGATCCTAAAAATTTTTTTGTCCTTTGGGGATCTGCGCTACCGTACATCACATGTCCAATAGTGTGACAACCTATATATTTACTAAATGCAATACTGATACTCCTCACGTTCCTTGTTCCTGGTTTTGCGTGACAATGTCGCGCAGCTATTTTATTTATAGTTCGGATAGGATAGACTTTTACTTTTATTAAGTGACAGGTACTCAGTTTTATTATGCAAAAAAAATGTATTTACTTGGGAATATCGTTTCATGCCTTTCCTCCTGGGCGAGAAGCCCTTTATTTATAATAAAAGAATTTATTTACATTTACAATTAATTTCTGTCATAAATGTAATATTTTCCTTATACTTTCTACATTTAACGTATATGTAGCCGAAGCAGCTGAAGTAACGGAATTAACGGAAGTAAGGCCATTTGATGTTGATTCTTCGGTTAATGTGACCTCCTCCTGGCCATCCCCAGCCACCCTCAAAACGAACAAGCCAATCACAGCGTTGTATTTTTGTCAAATCATATCTCATCCAGTAAGTATCTTGTGGTTGGCCTGTTTAATTTTTTGATTAAAAATTTTTTTTTGTTATCCCCTGCCCCCCTGCCCGAACTCAAAAGTTGATGTTGACCGAAGAATCAACTTCAAATGGCCTAGCAGAAGTAAAAAAAGTAACATTTGTGTTACTTTTTGGATCGGGTAGGGATCGTCGCTCGATTCGAGAACTGGTGACCAAAAAATTGGGCTCACAATATTGACTAGTATTGAGTTACATATTGCTTGTAAGAATACAATATTGTTACTTCATAGGTTTAGGTTAGCGGCGCCGAATCTGGGTTACTTGGGTTGCATGTAGTTTAATTTTGTTAAAGAAATGTCGTCCAACACTGCTTATATATTATAGTATTCTTCAAAATTAAGATCTAGTCCTCATTTTTTTATCAAAAAAATTATTAAACTTATGAATAGGATTTGATGCTATCGCTATTCAATTTAAAAATAAAATTCTTGAATAAGACTTTGGGTATTACATGATAGTGCATCAACAATCAAATTATAAAATTTGCAGATTATACTTTATACAATAGAATAGCAGGTAGCCTGGATTGAATCTTTTTAATGAGAACAATACCTACCACCAACTATAATTTGGCCAACCAGATTAATCATGGACTATTTATGGATTTTTGTATCTGGACTCATTTATTAATTGGGTCAAAATTTTTTGAACTAAGCCGGTCCATATTGAACCAATCCATGGATGCTTAATGGATAGTCTAAGTCATGCAGAATCCTACATTAACTATTGACTTACACCAATTATTCCTCCATAAACTTATCAGGCAACTTGAAAACATTATATAAATTCAGTTGGCAATTATAATTAAATTGAATTATACATAGCACAATTAAATCTTTTGAAATTGAAGTACAGTAATGTAATTTTATTTAAGCTGCTAAATAAAAATAAAAATTTCTAAACTAAAATCATTTTTATACATTTTATAAAAGTTCATAAGAACTGAGACAAATTTGAACTATGTACTTACATACTTGTACATATAGGCGTTATATATATAAACTTTAAATAAATAAATTATAAGAAATAACAACTTGTAAAGATAAACATAAATGAAAAAAATATAAAATATATAATGAGAGCGATTCATAATTTATATCGTGCTTCGATCGACGATTTGACTATAATGTGATTTTATAAATTATAAAAATTTGGTAATAAAAGAACGCACAGTAAAATACAAAAAAAAACATAATACTAACATTATTGTTTTATGATTCGTAAATTATTATTGACAAACGTATTGGGCGCACTTGCAGACACTATTAGCGCACCCACAATTTGGATAACAGGGTGCTAGTTCATGTGAGCCCCAACAAACCTCACCATAATAATAACGTTTGTCTAAGACACCAGAAGTGTCTTCTATTGGTGTTGTTATAACTCCAACAGTAAAGATTGCAAAAATAACCAAAAAGAGAACTAGATAAAAATTTTTCATTTTTGCGTGTTTTGTTAATTTCATCAAATTTCGGCTTTTTTTTATAATGAAATTTTCAAACCTTGAATTTGCCAATCTGATAAAAAAAAAAATCTGCACAATCATATCAATCATATCTGTACATTTCTCGGTAACCAAAAAAAATTCTATCATCATCTATTTAACGCGTATACAGTACCTTATGAAATCTATCAAAGGTCTATAATAAAAAAAAGAATAATCTTGATTGTAAACTCATAAACATCTCCGAAATGGTTGCCAAGAGCACAAATTTCGTTAAATTGAGTAAATAACCATTCTAAATATTTTTGATAACGATTCATAATCAATAACTTCTTGTAAATAAACTTATAATTTTGGCATTATGAATGACTATATTTTAAATTATAATACAGTACCTTATGAAATCCATCAAAGGTCTATAATAAAAAAAAAAAGAATAAGCTTGATCGTAAACTCATAACATCTCCGACATGATTGCTAAGAGATAAATTTAGTTAAATTGAGTAAATAAGCATTCTAAATATTTTTGATAACTGTTTATAATCAATAAATTCTTGTAAATGAACTTATAATTTTTGGCATTATGAATGATTATATTTTAAATTGTTATCTAAGCAAATTTTTCAAGTGAAGATTAAGTTTTGTTATACAAGATTTTATAGATTTGTTTCTTGGCAAAGTCGATACGGTCAGTGCAACTATGTAACATTACTTTCTTTTGCTACTATCAGATTTAAATTTCCCAGAACTCATACACAGATAACTCAATCCGGATTTATATCAGGATATTAATGTGTTAAAGTGTTCTATACACTATGTGAAATCAAACTATATGGGGGCTCTACAGTAAAAGGTGATGGGGCCAAAAATTTTTTTCTGTAGTATTTTAATATTGTGTTCTGAATGCAAAAATTAAGTTTTTACCAATAATTATTTTGGCCCCATCACCACCTTTTCTCCTCATATGTAGAAACATATAAAATTTAATTACCGATATTTTTACATCCGTGAAGTTATAAAACCCTAATTTGAATAAGTAAATGTTACAAACTTCATATTTAATTAAAAAATTTACAATCGATTTAATATATCGAATAAGATATTAAATAAAGTTTATTCGAAAAAATTAATAATAAAGAATATTTAAATAAATATGAACCTAGTTCACGATATAATTTACGGTAAATTTTTTTTGCATTTATGGATCGAAATCTGAAGAATTTATTGAAAAGAATAAGCCTTTGAATAATTTTAATAACATATGAATAAATTCGTTATATTATGCTATCCTTTGGATAATCTTTATGTCATTGTTGAATCATTTAATGGTGCTCTTTACTTCTTGTAGGTATTTGGAATCTTATCCTTTTGATGTCTTGCTCTTCATCGCTTATTACATTTCCATACAATCCACTATCAAAGATAATCTTTTCGATTTGTGCTCCTTAGCTTTCACCAATGATACTTACTCAGAAATATCAGCCTATCATGATTCCGAGGTATTATGACCCGGAAATTTGGAGACCTCCCTGTATGAGTTTTATAACACCAAGTCTGACTACTTATGACAAACGAGAAACTTTGATAAATGATTCAATTAAATATTATAATTAAAAAATTTATTGCATAATATAATATAATTATTTATATATATTATATTTAGAGTCGCACCCCCTTAAGTGCAAGTACTATGTAAAACCTCTCTAAATGCACGATACGGTTTGACCACAACTTATAAGAATCCTATGCATTTTATTCTCTATAAGTGCAAACCTCCACTAAGAGCGAAATTTTAATTTTTTCACTATGGTCCCCACGGGATGCACTTAGAGAGGTGCAACTGTATTTAATTTAAAACTGAAGCTAGAATTACCGTTAATAGGTTAAAACAATTTGTGTAAAATTCTTTTACATTTTATTAAAAGTAGTTTAAACAAAATTAAAATTAAAAGTTTTTTTTGACCTTTATATTTGTGTGAAATATTGTAATTTTACATTAATTATAAAAAATCATTGCTGGTTATTT